>PVKP010037619.1:0-21505 GCA_004027715.1 Plecturocebus donacophilus | reverse complement strand
CTGAAGCCTGATTCTGTGAGTTCATCACACTCATCCTCCATCAGGCCTTGTTCTCTTGCTGATGAGGAGCTGTGGTCCCCTGTAGGAGAAGAGGCATTCTGATTTCAGGTGTTCTCAGCCTTTTTGCACTGGTTTCTTCCCATTTTTGTGGATTTATCCACCTGTTGTCTTTGTAATTGCCAACTTTCAGATTGGGTCTCTGAATGGACGTCCGACTTGTTGGTGATGAAGTTTTTTCTGTTTCTTAGTTTTCCTTTTGTGGACGCCCCTTCCCCACAGAGCTGGGCCTTCCCAGGTTCAGCTGTGCTTGCTCTCAGTCCTCAGCGCTTCCAATTGCTGTTCTCCTTGTGGGGATGGGACCAGCAGAGCCCGACTAAAAGGACACCAAGTCCCATATACTCTGCACTGAGAAGCGCCATGCAGGAGCACCAGCAAAACCGCCGCGCTGGTGACCCATGTGGCTCCTTCGCCAGGAATCTCCCAGTTTGTGGGCATCAAAAATTCGCCTGCAATTGCGACATCCACTTGCTCTCTGTGCTTTCACTGGGAGCTACAATCCTGAGCTGCTGCTACGTGGCCATCTTGGATCTCTCTCCTACCGGTGATGAAGTTTTTTCTGTTTCTTAGTTTTCCTTTGGCGGATGCCCATTCCCCACAGAGCTGGACCTTCCCAGGTTTGCTATGCTTGCTGTGAAACTCTCAGTCCTCAGCGCTTCCAATTGCTGTTTTCCTTGTGGGGATGGGACCAGCCGAGCCTGTCCATCCAGTATACTCCGCACCGAGAAGCGCCACACTGGGGTACCGGCAAAACAGCCACACTGGCCAAAAGAGTCATGCTGACGACCCGTGTGGCTCCTCTGCCGGGAATATCCCGGTCTGTGGGCAACAAAAATTCATCGGAAAGTGTGGCGTCCACTCGTTCTCTGCGCTTTCACTGGGAGCTACATTCCTGAGCTGTTGCTCATCGGCCGTCTTGGATCTCTCTCTTGGTATTCTTTTTATAATGTCATTTTCTAGTTGGTTGTTGCTAGTGTATAGGAATTCAGTTGACTTTGTATGTTATCTTGTAGCCTGACACTTTATAAATTCATTTATTAGTTCTAGTAATTGTTTTGTAGATTCCTTGGGATTTATTTTATAAATAATAATCTGCAAGTAGGGACAGTTTTGCTTTTTTCCTTTTGATCTTTTTATAAACCTATCACAATGGCATTCATCTGTGAAAGTATGTGAGCCCAGAGTTTTCACTTTGGGAACTATTTCATACATTCAGTTTGTTTAACAGACATGGAGCTATTTAGATTTCCAGTTTCTTCTTGTGTCTGTTTTGGTAAGTAGTATTTTTAAAGAAATTTCTTCACTGTAATTTTTCCACTGATTAGCATAGAGTTATTCAAATTATTATTTACTGTCTGTATAATCTGGGATAACCCCTCTTTCATTTCTGATATTGGTTATCTGTAGTATCTTTTTCTCTTCATCAGTCTAGTTACAGGGTTGTAAACTTTGTGATCATTTCAAAGAACCACATTTCCTCTGTTGCCTGTTTTCTAGTTCATGAGTTTCTCCTCTTACCTTTTCTTTGGTTTACTTTGCTTTTCCTTGAAATTTTAAGTCATTGATTTTAGATCTTTTCTAGTATAAGCATTTAGAGCTTTAAGTTTCTTTCTAAGTATTGCTTTAGTTGCATCCTACAGATGTTGATATGCATATTTTTGTTGTTTCTCAGTGCAAAATATTTTCAAATTTCATTTGTGATTTTATTTTTGACCTATGAATTATTTAGAAGTAGATTATTTAATTTGCAGATATTTGGATTTTTTGGTGTGTTTTCTGTTTTTAGTTATCTTCCTATTATTGATTTTTAAGTTGATTTCAATGTGGTCAGAGAATACACTGTGTAATTTTCATCCTTTTTATAAAAGTTAAAGTTGATAGCCCAGCATAAGATCTAGATTAATGAATGTACAATGTACACTTAAAGAGAATATATATCCTGCAGTAGTTAGATGTAGTGTTGTATAAATGTTAAGTAGAGCAAGGTAGCTAATAGTGTAGTTCAGATAATTTTTGTCTTTTACTGAATTTTTGTCTAGTTCTATCAGTTGCTAAAAGGAGGAGGTCTTAAATTTTCTGCTAAGATTGTGGAATTGTCTATTTTTCCCTTTAATTCTGTCAGTTTTTGCTTTGTGTACTTTGAGGCTCTATTATTAGGTACCTCCAGTGGGTAATTATGTCTTCCCAATGATTTGACACTTTGTCATTATGAAGTGTCTCTTTTTATCTCTGGGAGTACTCTTTGTCTTGAAGTCTGTTTTATCTGACACTGAAATAGTCATTCCAGCCTTCTTATGTTTGCTGATGGTATGATACAATTTTTTCATCTGTTTACTTTCAATCTACAGATATTTTTATATTTTAGTGTGCTGCTTTTAGGTAGCATGTAGTAGTGTATCACTTTTTAATTTGTCAGTAGCTGACTTGTAACTAGAGTGTTTAGACTGTAAACAGTTAAATTACTTGTTGGTATGGTTGGATAGGTCTACCCTTTTATTTTTTGTTTTCTGTTTATCCCTTGTTTTTTGTTCCTCTATTTCTTCTTTGAGATTTTTTGAATGCTTAGTGTCTGCCCCTCCCACCTCTTTTTTTTTTTTAGAGACAGTGTCTTGCTCTGATTCCCAGGCTGGAGTTGGTGGCACCTTCATTGTTTACCGGGCTCAAGTGATCCTCCCACCTCAGCCTCCCAAGCAGCTGGGATTACACAGGTGTGAGGCATGTACTCAAGCCTATTTACCATTTCTGTTGCTCTTTCTTCATTCTTAAAAATCCATCTTCAGCTGGAATCATTTGCTTTAGCATTTCCTATGGAGTCTGCTTACAATGAATTCTCTTAATTTTATTTCTGAGGATATTTTCACTGGATATAGAATTCTGAATTGATAAATTTTTTTCTCTCAAAATTTTAAGGATCTGTCTTTTCTTTTTCTCCATCCTCTCAAGCATTTATCCTTTGTGGTATGAACAATCCAATTACACTCTTAGTTATTTTAAAATGTACAATTAAGTTCTTAAAATTATTTTTTGGCCAGGCACCGTGGCTCACACCTCTAATCCCAGCACTTTGGGAGGCCAAGGTGGGTGCATCACGAGGTCAAGCGATCAAGAGCATCCTGGCCAACATGGTGAAACCCCATCTCTACTGAAAATACAAAAACATTAGCTGGTGTGATGGCACGTGCCTGTAGTCCCAGCTACTCAGGAGGCTGAGGCAGGAGAATTGCTTGAACCTGGGAGGCAGAGGTTCCAGTGAGCTGAGATTGTGCTGCTGCACTCCAGCCTGGCACCTGGTGACAGAGCGAGACTCTGTCCCCCCCAAAAATTGTTTTTTGTAGAAACAGGGTCTTGCTATGTTGCCCAAGCCATTCTTGAACTCGTGGGCTCAAACAGTCCCCCTCCCTTCGCCTTCCGAAGTTCTTGGATTACAAGTGTGAACCATTACATTGGCTGATTTTAAAGTTACTGTACTGTGTTCTGGTCTTCTTGGTTTCTGTTGAGAAACCCGTGGTCATTTAAATTATTTCCTGTAATGTAATATGTCACTTTTCTGAAGCTTTCCAGTTTTAAACAAAATCGTTGGCTTTGAATAGTTTCTTATTTATTAAAAACTTTTTTTGAAATGGGGTCTAACTCCCATTGCCCAGGCTGGAGTGCACTGGCACAACCTCTGCCCACTCGTCCTCCTGGGCTCAGATGATTCTCCCACCTTATCCTACTGAGTAGTAGCTGGGACTACAGATGCACACCACAACGCCTGGCTAATTTTTTTTTATTTTTAATAGAATTAGGATTTCACCATGTTTCCCAGGCTGGTCTTGAATTCTTGGAATCAAGGAATCTGCCTGCTTCAGTCTCCTAAAGTGCTGGTATTACAGGCTTGAGCCACTGCACCCAGCTTTATTTATTTTATTTATTTATTTATTTTTTTGAGACAGAGTCTCACTCTGTTGCCCCGGCTGGAGTATAGTGGCATGATCTAGGCTCACTGCAACTTCTGCCTCCCAGGTTCAGGTGGTTCTCCTGCCTTAGCCTCCTAAGTAGCTGGGATTACAGGCACCTGCTAACACACCTGGCTAATTTTTGTATTTTTAGTAGAGACGGGTTTCACCATGTTGGCCAGGCTGGTCTTGAACTCCTGAGCTCAGGTGATCCTCCAAAGTGGATCTTGGCATCCCAAACTGCTGGAATTATAGGCATGAACCACTGTGCCTGCACCCCTCCCCCACCTTTTTTCTTAAATTAAGAGATGGGGTTTCACTATGTTGTCCAGGCTGATCTTAAACTCCTGGCCTCAAGCAATCCCCCTGTGTCTTCTGAGTAGCTGGAATTATAAGCATGAGCCATCTTTACTATTTTTAAGTGTACAGTTTAGTGGTAATAAATACATTTATATTCTTTTTTTCCCTCTCCTTACCTTCCCCTCATCTCTCCCCTACCCTTCCTGGCTGAATAATTTCATTAAGATGTGTCTTTGCTGGGCACCGTGGCTCCTTCTTGTAATCCCAGCACTTTGGGAGGCCGAGGTAGGAAGATTGCTTGAGCCTAGGAGTTTGAGGCCACCCTGGACAACAAAGTGGGACCCCATCTCTACACACACACAAAAAGAATGAGCTAGGTATGGTGGTGCACACTTGTAGTCTCAACTACTCAGGAGGCTGAGGTGGTAGGATTGTTTAAGCGTGAGATGTGGAGGCTGTGCTTGACCCACTATACTCCAGCCTGAGTGGCAGAGTGAGGCCCAGTCTCAAACAATAATAATAATAATAATGATGAAGAAGTGTTTTGCACCAGCCTGGGCAACATAACAAAACCCCATCTCTATGAAAAAACAGAAAAATTTAGTGGACATGATGGTGTGCACCTGTGGTCCCAGCTACTCAGGTATGGTGAGGTGGGAGGATCACTTGAGCCAGAGAGATTCAAGCTGCAGTGAGCCATGCGCCACTGTACTCTGTCCTGGGCAACAGAACGAGACTCTGTTTCAAAACCAAACAAAAAGATGTGTCTTGGTATGTTTTTCTTTGAGTTATCCTATTTGGTGTTTATTGAGCTCCTTAAATCTGTAAATTTGTGTTTTTGACCAAATGTGAGGGATTTTCCACCATTTTTTTTTTTTCAAATGTATTTTTCTGCCTTAGTATCTTTCTTCTCTCCCTCTGGGATTACAACTACACTTAGGTTAAACTTTTGGTATGGGGGCTCTGTTGACTGTTTTTCAATCTTTTTTTCTCTTTATTCTTCAGACTGAATCATTTCTGTTGACCAATCTTCAAGTTCACAGACTCTTTCATCTGTCCTCTCCATTACTGAACCTATCTGATGAGTTTTTATTTCAGACATTGTGTTTTTCAGTTCTAAGATTATATTTGGTTCTTTTTTATGGTTTCTTTTCCTGCTGTTGATTCCTACCTTTCATTTCTTGTGTGATTTCTTTTATAAGAAAGAAATTTATAAGGAAATACTTTTTACTGAAAGTATTTGATAGTTCCAACATCTGGATTACCTTAGGATTAGCATGTTTTGATAATCTCTTCCTTTGAAAATTGCTCACATTGGCTGAGCATGGTGGCTTCTGCCTGTAATCCCAGCACTTTGGAAGGCCAAGGTGGGTGGATCACCTGAGGTCAGGAGTTCAAGACCAGACTGGCTAACATGGTGATACCCCATCTCTACTAAAAATACAACAAAATTAGCCGGGCATTGTGGCTCATGCCTGTAATCTCAGCTACTTGGGAGGCTGAGGCAGGAGAATAGCTTGAACCTGGGAGGTGGAGGTTTCAGTGAGCCAAGATTGTGCCACTGCACTCTAGTGTGGGCAACAGCAAGACTCCATCTCAAAAAAAAAAAAAAAAAAAAAGGAAAATTGCTTACATTTTCCTTGTTCTTTATGTTGCATAATTTTGGAATTTATCCTCAACATTGTGAATACTTTTTGTGCAAATTTTAGGTTCTATTATAATTCTTCTGGGGATTGTTGCCATTTCTGTTTTATCAGGTATCCCTGCTTTAGGTTCAAGCCAAAATTTCTGTCTTGCTTTTTGGAGGCATTGGTTAAAATCTCATTTCTCTTCTTTATGTCTTTGCTATGATGATTTGGGCTGTCCCATACATGAATAGCCCAGGGGCTGGTCTGAGACTTCTGCAGGTATTTCCAATCTTATTTCAGTTCACCAAGCTTTTGCTGCTTTGGTTTGGGTCACATTAGAGTTCAAATCTCATTTTGGTTTTCAGCATCTTTGCTAGGGTGGTATGTGTGGGAACATGCCACACGTTCATGGCTAAGGTCAACTTGTGACTTGTGTGGATTCATACACCGATTTAAGGGATTCTTGTTTTTTGCCTTTGTCTCCAGATTTCCCCCACCCCCATCCCCCAACTCTGGTCTACAGGGACCTTTTTTCCTGATTTGCTTGGTCAGAAAGAAGGGAGTTTCTAGAACTGAAGCTGCCCATGTTGTTCTGCAAGTGGGGTTCATCCTCGTTGCAGATTCACACATGAAGGAAAAAGACAGCTGGAAAATTCACCCCATTTGGGTCACTTCTCCCAGCTTTGACTTCCCTGTGTAATGTACTTGTTTTTGTTTGCTTTATAGAGTCCAATCAGCAGGAGGGGTGGGACTTAGAGGGGTTACCTGTCCCACCAAAGCCAGGACTTCTGTGTATTAAATCTGTACTATTGAACCTCATGTGCAGAGAGCTGAAACTCATTCTTCTCTGTTTGTAGCCTACTGACATAACCAGTCTCTGTTATGTTTACTCACCCCCATTTCCATCCCTTCCCTCCTAGAGGAAGCTGTATAAACAAGTGTGATGTTTGCTCTTAAATATTTATGACTCCTTTAAAAATAAGCTGCATTTATGTGAGGATTTGTTTTTAGCTTGCCAAACTGACATTGTGCTAAAGATGTTGTTTTGTTTCTTTTTTCATTGAATAGTATACTTTTTAGTTATGTTCATGTCTCTATGTATAGAATTGGTTTATTGCTTCTAATAGCAACATAGTATTCCATGGTAGACATCTATCATATTTTACAAGGGTGGTCACTGTTACTTCCAACTCCCTGCTGTCACAGGCAAACCTCTCTATGTGTAATTCTTTTTTTTTTTTTTTGGCGGGGGGGATGGAGTTTCACCCTTGTTGCCCAGACTGGAGTGCAATGGTGCAATCTCAGCTCACTGCAACCTCTGCCTCCCAGGTTCAAAAAATTCTCCTATCTCTGCCTCCCCAGTAGCTGGAATTACAGGCATGTGCCACCATGCTCAGCTATTTTTTTGTATTTTTATAGAGATGGGGTTTCACCATGTTGGCCAGGCTGATCTCAAACTCCTGACCTCAGGTGATCCACCTGCTTCGGCCTCCCAAAGAGCTGGGATTACAGGCATGAGCCACTGTGCCTGGCCTCTATGTGTAATTCTTATTAGCTTTACATCTAAAGTGTTATCTTGAATCTTCCAATTCAAGTTAACTTTTCTTCCTTTTGTTTATTCTTTCTCCCATGGGCTGTCTCCATACAGCAGCCAGAAGGATCTTTCTGAACCATACATCTAAAGTAGGCCTCACAGGTATTAAGCTGGAAAAGGGGGGTTCTAGGAGTCCCTAGACCACTCTTGGAGAACTGCTGCTCTACTGCATCTTGAGCCACCTACAAGAATGTCTGATGCTTTGTAGTTACACAGTCATGTTTGTTAACTGTCATACTGACTGGTCTTACATTTTGGACTCTGGATTCAGCTGTATACCAGAATTCTCCAGCCAGATTAATTCATACAAGATAGCATTCATTCTTTAACTGTGGAAGCTAAGTATCATGTTGCCTAAATAAGATGGAGCATCAAGGTTTAGGGAGAATGCTGAGGGAGAAGGAAGATGGGTCAGATAAGGCCCTACAGACTATTGCTTTCCCTTAGAGATACCCTTGAGTTACCGTGCCTCTGTCAGAGAAATAGAGAGGCTGGGATATAGCAGGTTACAAATCCAGGATGTCTTCTGAAGGGTCACAGAACACCCTTATTGCTTTGGCTACTTTCTTTTCTTAGATGAATCTAGGAAGGAATGTCTACTTGGACTGCAAAGTGATCATTTATGTGTACTCCTTACTCTTTCTGATTACAGTGAAGAATGATAATAATTGCACATGTTGTATTAGATCAACTATTGTTATTGTTAGGTCACTACAACTTACATTCTGTTTTTATAGTAGGCTTCTTAGTTTTCTGCACAGGCAACCAACTTGGTTATAATATAAAAGAATGTGTAGAAATTTTGCTACAGACCTTCCTTTGTGGTGTATATTTTTATGTTGTATTAGTAGCAGGACCCAGTGCTCCATAAAGGATAATAGTTTCCAGTACGCTATTCCTCATGATGACTCCTTAAGTGGTTCATCATCTGCCTCTTCGTGTGAGCCAGTGAGTGATTTTCCAGCATCTTTTCGAAAATCTACCTACTGGATGAAGATGAGAAGGATCAAGCCAGCTGCTACTTCTCATGTCAAGGTATCAATATCAGTGTCTTCTTATTCCAAAGACGGAACACTCCCTAAAGTTATAGTTTGAGATCATTGTAAATACCTCTTAAGAGTATTAAATGCTAGATATTTGTTTCTCATTCATAATTTTTAAAAATTTAAGGTGTTATGCTATTGGATCCTGTTAGCTTCATGAACTGTCTGATAGAGTGAAATTCTGCTAATCTTACTCTAGGTTATACTTAGCATTTGATTTTCCTCTTTGTAGGATTTCAACTTCTTTTCCTCTTTTCTCCTAGTCTGAACTTACGTTGAGGATTTAGGGGCTGGTGTAAGGGTTATTTAGGGGAGAATATTCTAGTTGGTCATAGTCTCAAGGGTCCTTGGGGAGCTAGCCCTCTATCTGGAGCAATTCTTGTGTTTCTTTTTAGTCTCAAATCAAGATTAAGCAAAACACATTGCCTGAAGGCCCTTACTATTTATAAGGAACCATGGATGGTTTGGGATAGATAACAATATAAAAAGAAAGAGGGAGGTTGGGTCATTTAATGAGAAGTTACATCAGATTCCCTAAAAATCTCACAGACATTTCTCTGAGGCCTGTGTTCACTGATGCTTTTTCCTTTTCATGGTCTTGTGAATGATCTTTTAAAGGCAGGCCTAGCTGTTCATTTACAAAGTGTGCTGAGTTTTTGTTTTGTTTTTGTATGGTACTTCAGGGTCAGGTGGAGTATCAACCAAGGGAAAAAGGAAACCCAGGCAGGAAGAAGATGAAGACTATCGAGAATTTCCTCAGAAGAAGCATAAGCTTTATGGTAAGGCAGTAACTTTGCTACTTCTTTTTCCTTGGGTGACTGGGCTTTATTCTTTGAGGGTAAAAGAAAAAGAGACCTTCGTTTGAACCCTTTAGTGACCTCTGAGCCCTTTGAATTGTTTAAGAGGGAATGGTCTTCATCCTGCCGCCTTAAACCCTTTCATTCTGTCATGACTTAGGCAGTCAGTCTGTTGAGGGACTGGGAAATAGGGTGTTGAAGAGAAAGGGAGGGAAGACATTTTGGTATTAGCAAGGGTGACATGTTGGGCTTCAAGTTTCTGTCTTGTGTCAGGAGGAAGCAATGGCCTAAAACTCAGCCCAATCCCAAATCCCAGGCTCGTCATATTCAGAAGGAACCACTAGTTTATGTGCAGGTATGTTTTCTTTTGGAAGCATTGTGGGATGTAGTTCTCACACCCTGATTTGTTGTTAGTGTCATCTGTGAAGGAATGAGGTACTAAAGTATTTCTTTAAGGAGGCAGTTATTAAGGGCCCGAGTTTGGAGTCAGACAGACCTTTGTTCAAGTTTTGGCTCTTCATTAACTTTCTGACCTGCCTTCCTCTAGCCTCAGTTTCCCTGCCTATGAATAGGGGTGATAAAGGCAGTCAGAATTGTTGTGAAAATTAAATGGATAAAAACATTTAGCATAGTTTCAGGCACACAGAAACACTCAGCGGACAGGCTATGACATTTCTCAGTATCCCATTGTTATATCCTGTTGTGAAAAATGTTGCTGCCTAGTTCTTTAAGCCACTGGTCTTTGGAGTGGTTCTCAGGTGGTTTTTATCATGGCAAAATGAGTAGGAGTTTTCAGAAACTACACTGTCTAAAAAATACTACTTTTTGAAGTTATACCCAGCAAGAGTCTCTTTATTGCAGTCTACCAGGAAAAGGAAAAACCGTTTTATGATACTTTTCCTAAATTTTGAGATTATGCTTTTTGTTTCTGGAGAATACTGCAGGTTACAAACTGTTTCTTTCTCTCCTTTGTAGGCAGTTTGGAGGAGCAGTGGTACTTAGAAATCGTTGATAAAGACAGTGTCTCCTGCCCTACCTGCCAGGCAGTGGGGAGGAAGACCATAGAGGGTTTAAAGAAACACATGGAAAACTGCAAGCAGGTTAGATATTTTGGCATTTCATAACTGTTATGATTTTTAAATCCAAACTTTAGACCTCTTTTGCTGTATTGGATATGCTTGTTATAATGGATGAAAAGCAGCATTGTGTAATAAAAGAAACATAGGCTTTGGATCTGACAGTTAGGTTTGAATCTTCTCTTAGCCAAATACTAGTGTGGCATTTAGCTTTTTATGTGAGGACCTCAGTTTCATTTGTAAAATGGAGAAAATATAATAAATACAAAATATTAAAAACCTTATATAGTCCAGGAGAGGATAAGAAAGAAGTAACACATGGCCAAGTGTCTAGCCCATTACTTGGCAAATACTGGCATTCAGTAAATGGTAATTCTTACTATTTTAAAAGTGAATTGCCTTTATTTTGCCCTTAAGGACATGACACTGCATTTCTAGATTTTCAGGTTTATTGAATGTTGAGTTTGAGAAATAAAGGAGACATAGACAAAAGCATTTGAGTAGGACTTTGTGACATTCTGTCTCTCTGTGGAACACCAGCACTGAGCCGTGTTTTTCCTTCTAGGAAATGTTTACTTGTCATCATTGTGGGAAACAACTTTGTTCACTGGCAGGGATGAAGTATCACGTCATGGCAAATCGTAATAGTTTCGTAAGAATGTCTTCTGCCTTTGTGAGTGTTTGTGTGTGTGTGTGTTTGAGATGGAGTCTCACTCTGTCACCCAGGCTGGAGTGCAGTGGCACAATCACTGCAAACTCTGCCTCCCAAGTGCAAGCAATTTCATGCCTCAGCCTCTCAAAGCTGGGACTACAGGTGCGTGCCACCACGATCGGCTAAATTTTTGTATTTTTAGTAGAGACTGGGTTTCACCATGTTGGCCAGTCTGGTCTTGAACTCCTGGCCTCAGGTGATCCACCTGCCTCAGCCTCCCAGAGTGCTGGGATTACAGCTGTGAGCCACTGTGCCCAGACTGGATGTCTTTTACTTATGTGAGTGTAGATATCTCAGTGCAGATAGCTCTTGGATTTTATAAGCATATGTATAAGAGTTACACACAATGAAACCTTTGCAGTGGATCCATAAATATTTGTGTGTTTAGGTTAGCTCTAAAGGGTTATGTTCTGGGAGGTAGAGGCTCAGAACTCTTATTTCCATTATATTCACTTTGTCCAGGAGAAGATGGAGAAAGCCAGGAGTCAGGTAACTTTGGCTTCATCAGCGCCAGCTTAGCTGCTAGTCCAATCCTTGATTCTCCTCTGATATTTTTTTCCCTGTGTCTCTTTTCCATGAATCATCTGCTTGTTTATTTCTCTGGATTTCTAGCCCATTTTGAAAGCCGGAGATGAAATAGATGAGCCAAGTGAGAGGGAACGGCTCCGAACAGTCCTAAAGAGACTGGGAAAGCTCAGGTGCATGTGTGAGGTAGGAGCCCACGGACACAACTCTTCTCCCTGAATTCTCAGGTCAATGTCTTTCGTTCTTCTTTTACATTTCTTCTCTTCCTCATTGTAGACTTCCTAGTTCTCTACTGTCTTGGGCTCTTGAACTCATTCATAGTTCTTTTCTTCCTCATTTAAATAAATTTTTAAAAATTTATTTTTCTCCCCTTTCCCTTTGTTTGATGGGGTTTCCTTACCATCCTTTCTTTAATGTGATGAAGAGGATCTCACTGTGCTGAACTTTGGTATATATTGCTGGGTATTTGCTACTGGGATGGGATTGGATCACAGACCAAGGAGGAAGCTCTGACATAGAGTAGATGCAGTTATAGTTTATCAAGGGCTGACCAAGCTGACTGAAAATCATGCTTGGTCAGAGCAGGATGACCAGAGACAAGGAAGGGTTGTGCTGATGAGAGATGTTGGAGAGAGTCTACTGAAATCAGAGGGCCTATTTGTATTTTGTGGTGGTGAGTGCTTTATGGTCGTTTAGAAATTCAGGGATCATGTCCAAAGATGTAAGATTACAGTTTAGGCTTCTCTTCTGTGTTCAGAGTTGCTCCAGTAGCTTCACCAGCATCATGGGATATCTCTACCATGTCAGAAAATATGGCAAAGGGGCTGCAGAGCTGGAAAAGATGACCCTGAAATGTCACCACTGTGGAAAACCATATAGGTCGAAGGCTGGACTTGCGTATCACCTGAGGTCAGAGCATGGGCCTGTGAGTACTGATCCCTTTCTATACTCTGGTTGGGGATGTATTTTGTGGGGAGTCCTTACTCCTCTGTCTTCCCATATGTGTTTGGTTTCTCATTTGAATCCTCTTTTAATCTCTGAATGCTTGTGTTCTCTCTTCTTTGTTCTTTTTTGTCCTTTTGTTATTTCTGCCTTTTGAACATTATTAGGTTAGATAAATCAAAATTCAAAGTATAGTCCAGGCAGAAGTAAACTCATTATTATATATTTTATATTTATATGTTATATATCATATATATATATATATATATATATATATATATATATATTTTTTTTTTTTTTTTTTTTTGAGAGACAAGATCTTGCTCTCTCAGGCTGGAGTGCCATGGTGGGATCACAGCTCACCACAGCCTTGAAGCCTTGAACTCTTGGGCTCAGCCATCTTCTTGCCTCAGGCTCCTAAGTAGCCAGGACTACAGGCTTGTATCACATGTCCAGCTAATTTTTTTGTTGTTAATTTTTTGTAGAGATAGGGTCCTCATTATGTAGCACAGGCCAGTCTTGAAATTCTGGCCTCAAGCAATCCTCTTACCTTGACTTCCCAAAGTGCTGGGATTATAGACATGAGCCACAGTGCCCAGCCATTCATTCATTTGATAGAGTCTCCCTCTGTTGCCCAGGCTAGTGCAGTAGCACAATCTTGGCTCATTGCAACCTCCACTTCCCAGGTTTAAGTGATTCTCTCACCTCAGCTTCCTGAGTAGCTGGGATTATAGGCATGTGCCACTATGCTAATTTTTGTATTTTTAGTAGAGACAGGGCTTTACCAAGTTGTTCAGGCTGGTCTTGAACTCCTTATCTCAGGTGATCTGCCCACCTCAGCCTCCAAAAGTGCTGGGATTATAGACATGAGCCACTGTGCCTGGCCTCATTATTATATTTTTAAAACTAAAGGCATTCCCCTGTAGCTAGAACTTTTATGGGCATCTGTACAGCAGAGTTTGCAGTGAGCTGAGATGGTACCACTGCACTCCAGCCTGGGTGACAGAGCAAGACCCTGACTCAAAAACAGAAAAACAAAAAGGTTGTTGTGTTTTGTTTTTTTGAAACAGGGTCTCGCTCTGTCACCTAGGCTGGAGTGCAGTGGCGCTGCCTTGGCTCACTGCAACCTCTGCCTCCTGGGCTCAAGCCATCCTCCCACCCCAGCCTCCAGAGTAGCTAGGATTACGGACATGTGCCACCATGCCCATTTAAGTTTTGTATTTATAGTGGAGATGGGTGTTTGCCATGTTGGCCAGGCTGGTCTTGAACTCCTGGCCTCAAGTGATCTGCCTGCTTCAGCCTCCCAAAATCCTGGATTTACAGGCATGAACCACTGCACCCAGGGGGGGAAAAAATTTATTCCTGAAATATCACAGGGGGAAAAAAAAGAATAAAAAAATATTTTTACGTGAAAATAAATTTTAATTTCCCTTGGGTAAATATTTAGGAATGAGATTGCTGGGTCATATGGATTAATGTATAGTTAACTTCATGAGAAACTGCTGCACTGTTTCCCAAAGTGGCTGTGCCACTTTGCATTCCCACCAGCAAAGTATGAGGACTCCAGTTGCTTTGACATCCTTTTCTACATTTATTATTGTCACTTTTTTTTTTGATCCATTCTAATAGGTATGTAGTAGTATTTTACTGTGGTTTAAATTTTCATTTCCCTAATGACTAACAATGCTTAATGTTGTTGACCATCTTTGCATGTGCTTATTAGTGATTTGTATGGCTTTAATGAAGTCTCTGTTGAAATCCTTTGTTCATTTTGTGGGGAGGATTTTTATTGTCTTATTAAGCACCTAAACTTCAGTGTGTAAGTTCTAATGGGTCCATCCTTGGGCCAAATTTGTGAGGTGTGAATTATTCTGCATCTAGTCCAGAGCCACCACTTCAGTGTGTAAATTCTATTGAGTATAATTCTAGGCCAGATCCACAAAGTGTGAATTCTTCTGAATCCATTCTGGGGACCAAACTTCAGTGTGTTGATCCTAATGTGTGCAACACTGGGTCAAATTTGCAAGGCATGAATTCTTCTGCATCCACTGCAGAGCCACCACTTCCATGTTTAAATTTTATTGGTGCAATACTGGGTGAACTTGCAAGGTGTAAATTCCTCTGCACCCATTCCAGCACCAAAACTCCAGTGTGCAAATTCTACTGGGTGCAACCTAGAACCATATTTATAAGGTATGAAATCTCCTGAATTAACACGTTTCAAAACTTGAAGGTATGAAGTGTTCTGAATTGAACCCAGGGACAGAAATTCAAAGTGAGACATCTATGATGTTTAACCCTAGACCACATTTGCAAGATTTAAAATCTGATTTGACACCAGGGTCAAAGTTTCCAAGTGTAGCACCTATGAATCCAGGGCTAAAGTTACAATGTGTAAATTCTATGGATTGCAAACTTGAGCCACACTTGCAAGGTGTAAAATTAGGGACAAAATTTCAAGTTATGAAATCTGAGTTGCATCCAGGGCCAGAGATTCAAAGAATAAAATCTGTTGTGTTCAACTCTGTGCAACATTTACAAGATGTAAAATGTGAACTGACTTCAAGGACAAAGTTTCAAGATGTAACACCAAAGGAGTTCAACTCTGGCCCACAGCTACAAGGTATGAATTCTTCTGAGTGGAATTCAGAGTCATAATTTCAATGCATAAATTCTGTCAACTTGAATCCAGGGCCACAGATACAAGACATGAAGTCCCCTGAATTGAACCCTGGGTCAGAATCTCAAGGTAAAGATTTATTCTGTTCAATCCCAGACCACACTTGCAAGGTGTGAAATCTTCTGAGTTAACTCCAGGGACTAAGGTTCAAGGGGTCCAATTTTGGGGAAAGCACCTTGGCTCACAGCAAGCTGTGCAACCTGCATTCACTTTGGGTCCTCAGATAAATGGTATGAAATCTGAGGTATTTTTACCAGAGCCACTACTTAAAGATGTAAAGTCTGTGGAGATAAATAAGCAGCCATTGCTTTATGGTGCAAATTCTGTGACAATGATTTCAGCCTCTGAGCTACCAGACTTAAAATATGAGGTATTTACACTAGAGCCATGTTTTCAAAAAGCAAAATCTGTGGAGTTAAAACCAGAACCATATCCTCAAGGTATGAATTCTGAGGAGTCGCATTCACACCTCAGGCAGCATAGTGTGAGATCTATGCTCTTTGTAACAGAGCCATGTTCTCAAGGTGTGAAATCTGTGAAGTCAACTCTATGGCCACAACCTCAAAGTGTAAATTCTTCCTTATCATGCTTTAGGTCACAATGCGTTAAATCTGTGGCCTTGTTAAGGAAGACCAAGGCATCTAGGATCACCTTCCCCTTGACTTCCACACTGTATTTCAATAGAAGAAAAGGCTAGCCAACTGGCACCTCCTAAATCACCTTCCTGTAAATACCAGGCATGGTATGGGAGAATCTCTCCAGAAGACATTGTTTTTACTTAAAAAAGATTGAATCCTCACCCCACTCCTCCATTGACCAAACCCCTTACACAAGTAATTCCTAAAACTGTAAACCCAAGACCCTTTCACTTGTAATTTCTAAGGCTGCAAACCTCAGATCTTTTTATACGTAATATCTAGAGTGTAAGTCTATATAAAGGCAGAACTTCTCTTTATTAGGTGAAAATTGCTGTTAGACAGATTGTTGCCTCGCTCCCAGGCCATAATAAAACATCTCTTCCTTCCCAGTTTGGTGTCCAAGAGGTCTGTTTCTTGTGGCCAATCCTGCTTCATTGACACCAAAGCCATGTTTTCCATATATAAAACCTATGGAGCTGACACCAGGGTCCCAACAGCAAGGTATAAATTATCAAGAGTTGACTTCAGGATGGCAAGATGTGAAATCAATGGTGTTGGCACCAGAGCCAACTCTGAAGTTCCCGTCAGGACCAATGTTGACCAGTGTCAGATTTTCAAATTTGTCTCCAGAATCACAGCAACAAGGTGTGAAATCTTTGGAGTTTACTCTAGAGCCAAAGTTGCAAAGTGTAAAACATGTGAAATTGTCTTCTGTGTCTTTGCAGCAAACTGTAAAATCTGTGGAATTAGCACCAGGGCCACTGCTCCAAACAGTGAAATATGGGGAGCAAACTCCAAGAACAAATGATCAAATCATGGCATCCTCTGAAATAATCCCTAGATTGGGATATCAGTTTGCAAAATATGCAGAGATGATCCCACAGCCAAAGTATCAAGTCCCCAAATCTGCAAATTTGATTTCAATACCAATTTATCATGCCACAGAATTTTCAGAAATGGCACAAGGATTGGCACATAAAGACATAGATACTATAGAGAAATCTGTGGGGTTGACCCCAAAGCTAACAGGCAGAGCCATGGAATCTTTAGGGATACTGCTGCAGCCAGATCTTCAAGTACCAAAATTTGTTGATCTGACTCCAATGCTAAGGGATCAAGGCTCAAAATTCTTAGGATTAACTCCAGAGAAAAGCCACCAAATCCTAGGAACTATGGAAATGCTCTCTCAGCCACAGCCCCAAGTTAAAGATTTGGAGGAGTTATACATAAAGCCACTGCAGCAAATTGTGGAATCTGAAAGGATTACCCCAGAACTCAAGCATTACTTTACAGAAGCTAGGGGGTTGACCACTGAGGCAAGGATACAAGCAAATGAATTCTTTGGAATGACCCCAAAGCCAACAAGTCAAGCCATTGGATTTGCAGAGAGATCCCCAAGGCTCTGTCCTCAAAACTTAGAATGTGTGGAGGTGACCTCTCAGAAAAGATTGCAAAGGGAAGAATCTGTGGTATTGATTCCAAAGTCATTACATCACATCTCAGATTCTGCTTCAAGGATGACACCTGGGTTCCTGAATCTGTGGAGTTGACTTCTGAGTCAGGAGTGCAGGTGGAGAAAACTTTGGGATTAACTCCCAAACCACAACATCATGTGGGATCTCCAAAGATATTAGGGTTAGGACATGAAGCCCCAGAATCTGTAAATCTGAACTATAAGCAATGGCTGCAAATGGAAGAATCTTTAGAGGTGCCCATGAAGAAAACAAGTCAAGTTATAGGACATGAAGAATCTGCAGAGTTCCCCTCTGAGGCATGGCAGCACAGGGAGGTATCAATGGAGCTAACAAAGTCAAAGAATCAAAGTATGAAATCTCCAGGGACAACCCTAGGACCATTGGATCAAATTGTAGAATTTATGAGGATTAGTCCAGAACCACTGGATCAAGTCACAGAATCTTCAAGGACACAGTTTCAGATTGCTCAGTCTGAAGAGGTAACCCTTGTAAATGTTCCAAAAGTTCTTCAGTCTGAGAAAGGGACCTCTGGACCACCATTTCAAGTTGTAAAGTCTATGACAATACCAAGGCCAACCCCTCAAGTGGTAGAATATATTGAGTTGACTCCAAAACTGCAGGATGTGAGACCTTCAGAGCTCCCCTCAGGGCCATGGTTACAAGATGTGAAATCTAAGAAATTAATCACAAAGCCAAAACACCAGGTTGTGGAAACAATGGAGTTGACAGGGTTTCAAATTGTAAAAACTATGTTAATCCCAGGCCCACCCCTTCAAATTGTAAAATCTGAGGAATTAGCATCAGGACCGATTCCTCAGGTTGTAGAACCAATAGGAGTAGCCCTAGAATCAGGAATTGAAGCAACAAATTCTGTGAATTTACTTCCAAGGCCACATCTTCAAGTACTGATAGTATCTGTAGAATCAACTCTAAGGCCACATATTCAAGTGAAATCTGAAGAATTAACCTCACAGCAAACATCTCCATTTGAGGAACATACAATATTGACTTATCGACAAGGACTTCAGGCTGTGAAATCTACAGTGATAAAAATAGAGCCTCCTAAAGTTATGGAATCTGAGGATTTGAATCTAGGACAGGTGTGTCAGAATAGGGACTGGGAGAAGTTAACATCAGAAGAGTTACAAGTCGGGTCTGACTTCTCTAGGTTCCTACAAAGCTCTTCGACCTCACTTATTTCAAGCTCTGTCAAAACAGCATCTGAATTAGGAGGACTTTGGGATTCTGGGATACAGAAAGTATCCAGAGCTTTAGATATAAAAAACCTTGGGGCAGATATTTTACAGCCTGAAGAGACCTATCTAGACCCTACTATGATGCAATCTTTAACTCCTCCCTTGGCCCTTCATAATCAAAGCTCTGATAAGACAGCTAACATTGTGGAAAACCCATGCCCTGAGATTCCAGGAGTGGATGATCTAAAGAGACAACTACAAATGGAGGAGCTAGAGACCTCACTTCAGAGACATCTGTCACAAAGCTGGAGATCACTATCTAGGACAATCTGGGCAGAATCAGGGGTTCAAAAATCCCTCATCAAGTCTTCCCTGGGCAGACAACACAACGTCTGGGAGAGCCATGCCTGGAAGCAGCGACTACCAAGAAAATATCTCTCCACTATGCTAACGCTGGGGAATGTTTTAGGGATCACTATGGAAAGCAAGCTTTGTTCTCAAACATCTCTAGCAGACAAAGCCACTGCAGTCAGTCTATTCAGAATGTATCTGGGATTCCAGCTGAACTGATGGAAGCTTCCCAGAGGCTGCCAGAGAAGGATCCAGTTACTATTTTTCAGCCTTCAGTGGTCAAACACTACATTCAGAGACATAGGTCAATGGCCTTAAAAATGTGGACACGTGGCTCCACATCTTCCATAATACAGCAATACTCTGGGATGAGAGTGGGAATAAAGAAAACAAAGTCAAGGTTCAGTGGTATATCCCAAGAAGTCATTCAGCATATGCCTGTCACATGTGCAGGGGGCTAGCTTCCCGTCCTGATAAATTCATAGTCTTCCATAAGCATATTTTACAACAGAGAAGATCTTGTTCCAATGGAAGAAAGTGAGAATTCACAGAGTGATTCCCAAACAAGGATTTTTGACTCCCAACACTCCCTCAAGCCAAATTATCTTTCCCAGAGTGACTTCTCAGATCAGCTCCAGTTGCTACAAGATTTGCAGCTAAAAATAGCAGTAAAACTCTTAAGGAGTCAAATACCCCCCAATGTGCCTCCACTTCTAGCTTCAGGTCTAGTCCTAAAGTACCCTATCTGCCTACAGTGTGGCCGATGTTCAGGATTTAACTGCCATCATAAATTACAGATCACTTTGGGGCCTTATCTTCTGATCTATCCACAGCTCCACCTTGCAAGCACTCCTGAAGGCCATGGTGAGATTCAGCTGCACCTTGGCTTTAGGCTGCGAACTAGGAAAAGACCCCAAATCTCAAAGTATCATGAAAGAGATAGACCCATCATACGGAGAAGACCTATATCACCATCACAAAGGAAAGCTAAAATCCATACTCAGGCTTCCAAGAGTCCTACTTCCACAATCGATTTGCAGTCTGGGTCCTCCCAGTCCCCTGCTCCTGTACTAGTCTACATCAGGCGAAGACAACACAGCAGGCCTGACCTGGAAGAAAAGATAATAATTAGAGCATGTAGACACTACGAATCCATTCAGGTTCACATCCTATCAGAGAATGACTCTGAAAGTACTCAGAATGAGAAACGGGCTAAAGTGAGAACCAAAAAGACCTCTGCTTCAAAATATCCAATGAAGAGAATGACCAAGCGACTTAGAAAACACAGAAAGTTCTACACAAACAGTAGAACCACAATAGAGAGTCCCTCTAGGGAATTACCAGCCCCTTTAAGAAGGAAGACGATTAGAGCAGCTCAGACAAGTACTGCCTCTTTAAAAAGACAACCTAGGAGAGAGATCCAAGATGGCCGATTAGCATCAGGAATGTAGCTCCCAGTGAAAGTGCAGAGAACGAGTGGACGCCGCACTTTCCGACGAATTTTTGTTGCCCACAGACCGGGAGATTCCCGGCAGAGGAGATACACGGGTCGCCAGCGTGACTCTTTTGGCCAGCGCGGCTGTTTTGCCAGCGCCCCAGTGCGGCGCTTCCTGGTGAGGAGTATACCGGACGGAAGGGCTCGGCTGGTCCCATCCCCACAAGGAAAACAGCAATTGGAAGCACTGAGGACTGAGAGCTTCACAGCAAGCACAGCAAACCCAGGAAGGTCCGGTTCTGTGGGGAACGGGCGTCCGCCAAAGGAAAACTAAGAAACAGAAAAAAATTTCATCACCAGGTGGAGAGACATCCAAGATGGCCACGTAGCAGCAGCTCAGGATTGTAGCTCCCAGTGAAAGCGCAGAGAGTGAGTGGATGCTGCAATTGCAGGCGAATTTTTGATGCCCACAGACTGGGAGATTCCCAGCGAAGGAGCCACCCGGGTCACCAGCGCGACTCTTTTGGCCGGCACGACTCTTTTGGCCGGCGCGGTGCTTCTCGGTGCGGATTGTACGGGACTGGGCGCCCAAAGGCTCCGCTGGTCCCATCCCCACAAGGAGAACAGCAATTGGAAGCGCTGAGGAGAGAGCGAGAACAGCTGAACCTGGGAAGGCCCAGCTCTGTGGGGAAGGGGCGCCCCCTGAAGGAAAACTAAGAAACAGAAAAAACTTCATCACCAACAAGCCGGACGTCCACTCAGAGACCCAATCTGAAAGTCGGCAATTACAAAGACGACAGGTGGATAAATCCACAAAAATGGGAAGAAACCAGTGCAAAAAGGCCGAGAACACCCGAAAACAGAATGCCTCTCCTCCTACAGGGGATCACAGCTCCTCATCAGCAAGAGAACAAGGCTTGATGGAGGATGAGTGTGATGAACTCACAGAATCAGGCTTCAGAAGGTGGATAATAAGAAACTTCTGTGAGCTAAAAGAACATGTTCTAACCCAATGCAAAGAAACTAAGAACGTTGAAAGAAGATTTAACGAAATGTTAACAAGAATGGACAACTTAGAGAAGAACATAAGTGAATTGATGGAGCTGAAAAACACAACA
>PVKP010037618.1:0-21486 GCA_004027715.1 Plecturocebus donacophilus | reverse complement strand
AAATAAAATATTGGTTGGCTGCTTATTTGTTATTTTCATCCCCTATTCCTTCCTGTCTCCATTGTTAAACACAATTATTGGCATAAAAGAGGTTTTTAATACCCATTTTTAGACTATATTCTAGCCTGGGCAATAAAACAAGAATCCCATTCTCTCTCCCTCTTTCTCTTCCTCTTTCTTTCTCTCTTTCATTCTTTTTATTCTAAAAAAAAAAAAAAGAATGGAAAAACAGTTAAATCAATTATGAAATGCTTTGCAGACATAGGTGTCATTGTATGGGGAAATGCTCTGCTCAGTGGGCAAGAGCATGGTATAAACCTATAGATATACCATAATTGTTAAGAATTTGTGCATGGACCAGGTATGAATAGAGACAAATGAAAAGTTAACTTGTGACACAATTTGTTTAAATAAGTATTATTTTTAAACTGCCCTTTAAAAAAAAACTTATTTTTTGTTTAAAAGTATGTACTTTGGCATATTCCTACTGTATATTCAAATATATTATTCATACCCCTATGTATTTCTACATGGCATATGAGCTGTTCCATTATGTCTAGGTTCATCCTTTGTTTTGTCCTTATCACTTACCTCTTAACTCCTGGAAACTCCCCCGTCATGGTCCATCACCAGCAAAACCCCTTATCCTTAAAGCCTTCTCTGAAATTACTTTTATCTTGTTAAACCCAAATTTACATATTCCCTGAGAGAAGCCCTTTCAGGTGGCAGCTATATTTCTTGCCCCAAAGTAGAGGAGTGTAAGTGGTCTCTTTATTCTTCCTCATCACCTTTACCATTCCATTCTACTCTTCCCTAAAAACTCTTGTCTTTAAACTGCTTGTGCATCAGGATGTAAACCTCTTGTTCATCAGTCTGTATGACCCACAACTCCATCATTGTTAGTTACCTACCAAGCCTAGTATTCTGTCCTCATTGTGCCATCATTTTAATTCCTGGCTCATTGTTATTCTCTCCAGAAAGACTCCTCTCCTCATCAAGGAGGATTTTCCTTGGAAATATGATCCTTTTAATACCTTTGGGCTTCTCAATCTTTTAGCTGTTTGCCCTCTCAACCTTTAGCAGACATGGTCATTCCTTAGACCACATCATCACGAACAATTCCATCCTTCCATTTTCTCAACTGCATGCACTGACTTTTCTCCTCTGCATGGCTTTTGAGCTTACTCCCTCTAGGGTCCAAAAATCAACTCCATCAAAATCCATGATACATTGATCTCACTACTTTTTTCCTGGACCCACTTCCCTCCCGCCCAGGGTCTTGTGTCCATTTTAGCCAGCTTAAGGTCCATGTTCAGGTGGCATAATTGCTCCCTGTGACATCCTGACTCCTTTGCCCCTCTCACTTCTCATGTTCACTTGGCAGTTTCAGCTCTGGCTGAATCCAAATCTCTGGCTACTGTGTGCCAGCCCCTGTGCATGTGACCTTGACTGGACAAAAACACAACTGTACTCTGTGATTTTACGTTTAATTAATGACCGTGAACCTCATGTAGGAACTTAAAAAATGCTGCCCAGCAGTCATATTATGTTGTTCACTCTGATTGGACTTTCTAACAACCTTCTCCTCTTTCCTTAACCCTCTAACACCTCCTCTCTCAACCTTATTCTCAACTGATGCCTTCCAACTTTGGCCGGAAAAATTGGAAGCTTCCACCAGCTTCTACTGCTTCATCTCTTGGGGCTGGAAATTAATGGCCTGTGCTCCTGTCTGAAGACAGTTCTTCCATTTCAGCATCAGATGCACCTTCTTTGCCTGCTCAATGATTGGGTTCCAGTCATTCTCCTGTCATCATCTTGTCCCCCTCTGCTGGTCATTCCCATCAGCATCCAAGCATGCTTGTTTCTTCTCCCATCATACTAAAAGAAAATAAAAACATTCCCTACATCTCACTGCGGCTTCCTCTCAGTAGCCTCTGTTCTATAGCTAAACTCCCAAAATATCACCTGGTTCCCATTCTTATTATTTCTTGTTTCTGTCTTCCCAGGCTGTCTTCAATCCAGTTCAGCCAAGCTTTTGGCCCAGCTCTTCTGCTGCTCTTGTTGAAGTCCTCAATTAAGTAAAAGTTGCTGAATCACGTGGTTTTCATTCCTCATTTCACTGTCTCGTCAGCAGCATTTGACACCCCCTCCCTGCTCATGAGAGGAATCAGATAACCTGGCTTCTTGGATGCCCCCTTCTTGGTTTTCCTTTCACTCCCCTGGCCAGTCCTTCTCAGTCTCCCAGGACTCAAAACTTAGACCTCTTGTCTGTCCACACTCAAGCCCATGGTCATCATTATCAAAATGTCATGACTTCAAATAGCATCTGTATGCTGATGACTGCCAGATTTATTATTTCCAGCCAGATTTCTCTCCTGACCGCCACACTTCTGTGTCTAAGAACTTTTTGAACATCTCTGTTTGCGTGTCCAATAGACATCTCAGACTTACCTGTCCAGACTGAACTCCTGATCCTCCCTTCACCCTCCAAACCTACTCCATCTTGGCCAATGTCAGCTTTGTTCCTTCAGTCACTCAGGCCGGAGTCCTCACACTTTCTCGCCACTTCCCAGCTCCTGCCATGACATACCCAAATCACTGTAGGAGTCTTCTACCTGGTGTCGCTGCCTCTGTGCCTTGTACCTTTATGATCTTCTCAACATGGCAGCTGGAGGGATCCTTTTGTAGCCTTGGTTAGATCACCTCCTCTCCACTCAAATCCCCATTCCACTCCGGTGAAGAGTACAATTCTTTAAAAGCCATATACAGTCTGACCACCTGTTACTGCTCTTTCTTTTCCCTCTTCCCTTAACCCCACTTAAGCCACAGTGGCAGCACGCCAGGCAGGTACCCACCCACCCACCTGAGGGTCTTTGGGCAGGCTATTGCCTAGTCTTACAATTCTGAGGCCTCCACCTGCAACTATCAAGCATGACCCCCCCATCACCTACACCAAAGGACATCATCTCAGCAATACCAGCTGGTCTCCCTCCACTTTCCATCCTCCACACCCTGCCCTATTTTTATAGCACTTCTCACCTTCTGCCATGGTATTCACTTACTTATGTATCATATTATCTATCTCCTGCTGGAATGTACACTTTGGAAGGACAAAGATTTGTGTTAATTCCATTAATTAACGGATCACCAGCATTTAGAATAATGCCTCCACCTAGCAGATGCTAAAAAACTGTGTTGAGCGTATGTTCATTATGGCACTGTTTATAGTAGCAAAGACCTGGAACCAACCCAAATGCCCATCAGTGATAGACTGGACAAGGAAAATGTGGCACATATATACCATGGAATACTATGCAGCGACAAAAAACGATGAGTTCGTGTCATTTGTAGGGAAATGGATGAACCTGGAAACCATCATTCTCAGCAGACTGACACAAGAACAGAAAATCAAACACCACATGTTCTCACTCATAGGCAGGTGTTGGACAGTGAGAACACATGGACACAGGGAGGGAAGCATCACACACTGGGGTCTGTTGGTGGGGGAGACTAGGAGAGGGACAGCAGTGGGTAGGGAGGTTGGGGAGGGATAACATGAGGAGAAATGCCAGATACAGGTGATGGAAGGGTGGAGGCAGCAAACCATGTTGCTGTTTATGTACCTATGCAGCAGTCCTGCCTGATCTGCACATGTACCCCAGAACCTAAAGTACAATTAAAAAAAAAAACTGTTTTGAAAATATGAATGAAAATTTTTCTGTTTCTGCCTCTGAGATCTGCCCCATGATAGTCTGTATTTCCTTTTAAGTTTCTAGAATATTATATTGTAGCCAGAATTCAGAAAATAACTACTAGGAAACACTTTATCCCTGACATGATTGCATATGGTCTTTTATTCTAAATGAAAACAGTTCCTCTCGAATGTTACAACAGTATCACAGATACTGAAAATGTATAACAACATGATAGAGCCTTGGTATTTTAGGAATATGTTCAAAGTTCTTCATAAATCCTGTCAATTGTGGAGACCATGATATGGTCTACTCACATGAATTTCATATACAGCAGTAAAAAGAAAGAAGGGAGCCACATGGAGCTCCGGAGGCTGAGTGGCTGGCGGGCTTAGTGGTTGGGAGGAAGCTCACCAGACAGCTTAGCAGCGTCACACATTACAGCAGCTCATGAGCCCTAGACACTACCTGCATATTGTTGTAATCAGGAATATGAGTTCTGTGAAAGCCAGAGATCCATTATATCTTTTTGTTCTGTTTGCCAAAAAAAATTACATACTAATTTTAAAAAGTTAGCTCTCCCAGGTTCTTATTACAACCAATGGGCCAGGTAACTCCACCATTTAACTTACTGTTAAAAACAACTATTTATAACAAAGTGAGTTTTCACTTTGAGATCAAACAGCAAGTAAGCATTCATTCAGTTTGATTTTGGACATCTGGGAATAAACTGAATATAAACAAAAAGATTGTGTTTGTTTTCACTTTTCAGCTGATTTTAAAATATATCTATATCTATCTTTCTTCTAGTTTAATGGAACCTGTTAAAAACAACTATTTATAACAAAGTGAGTTTTCACTTTGAGATCAAACAGCAAGTAAGCATTCATTCCGTTTGATTTTGGACATCTGGGAATAAACTGAATATAAACAAAAAGATTGTGTTTGTTTTCTCTTTTAAGCTGATTTTAAAATATATCTATATCTATCTTTCTTTCTTCTAGTTTAATGGAACCTGCCATAATGACTTTCTTAAAAAAAATTAATGATAAACAGGGATCTTTGACAAAGAAAGGCTGGAGTAAAGAGGGAGGATGCAGTTGCCGTGGTAACAGCAGTCCAGCATAAACATCTCAGATCTCTTCTGTTTATCATGTGTTTTAGGGCAATTCAAGCTGCTGGAACAAGACCGAGATATAAAGGAGCCAGTGCAATACTTCAACAGTGTGGAGGAGGTGGCTAAGGCATTTCCTGAACGCGTGTACGTCATGGAGGATATCACATTCAACGTGAAGGTAGCTCTTGAAGCACCAAATATTTATACTCACTAAAAATAATTTAACTTTCAAGTCTGGATGTACACAGTAAGTATTCATCGGTGGCTCCAAGGAGAGTTTCATCTTCCTAATGGCAGTTAGCGGCAGTAGCCAAACCACATGCATTGTAGCTGACCTGACTCCCTGACTGCTTCTTTATTTATTAGCATTATCTTTTGTTAGAATTTAAAACTGATCTCTGAATTCAAAAAAGTGATATTTTTTAAAATTTGGACTTCATTTCCCAATATGTAACACTTTAGCAAGATCTCCACTTCTGGAAGCAAAAGAAGTATGATGAAACGAAATAATACCAAATACTTACTTAAAAAGAAAGAAAGAGAGGAAACTTAAAGAGAAAGAATAGGTTTCTAAGCGTCGCTTGAAGTCAGCATGTATTCATTCCATTCTTTGTGGAATAATTTCACTATACACAGGGAAAACTGGTGTTGCCCAGAGAAAAGCTATATAGTGTTTGCTGTGCTCCATTTGTTTTGCATTCTTAAAGGGACAGTGCATTCCCCCTCCAGATGATGAGCGAGGTCTCTGCTGTTGAAGAGGAACTGACCAGAGAAGAAGCAAGCCACCAACCAGGCCCATCATATTACCTGAAAATCCTCTACATTTTCTCCAGCAATACCCACAATTACACTAAAACATTTTAGAAAATGTTCATATTGAAGGAGTTTTCTAAATCGTATTGTCAGAACATTTCAAGATTTAGGAAGGCAAAATTCCTGTTTCTTAGAAATCTACTTTATATGAAAAACAGACTGCATGGTGTCTTGGCCCAATAATGCAGCAGTATCTTTGTGGATGAATCATTCCACCCACACTCTTCAGGAAAGGGAGGAAATGCCCAGGACAGCCCTCTTATTGGAGAAATGGTTCTGCCCATTTCATTATCTAAGCTAAGTCATTTCTTCTTCCATTTCTAAAATATAGCTGCTTTGGTCTATGCTCTTTAGTTTTATTATTAGGGTGAGTGAGATTTTATATTTGTAAAATCTTTACTAAGTAAATTATGCTTATATACAAAAATATTTATCATTTTCAACTTTTTCAGTGGCCCTAATATATGAGCATTCAGGTCAACTAGACAACTTGCATTTATTTACATTGAAAACTTGTGCGAACATGTTCATTTTTAAACATACCTCGACCGGTTGGTCAGAAGTTAATCAAATCCTATTCCATTGATGTTTTGATATGACTTAAATCTGTCCCTAAAACTTATATTTAGAATTCTCTAAATGAAGAAAGAAAAGTTTTTTTAGAAAGGAAAGTTAGCACTTTTAAACTCCCTTCTAGAAAAATATTTTATTGGCTAATAAACATAAGACATCAAATGTAAATTTTTAAGTGACTTTTAAGATTTTCTCCATTATTAAAATGTAACATTCCATCTTTTGTCACATATCGTTCATGTAAACTATTTTTTTAAATGCCTCTAGCAGCTTTTCTTGATGAGTTTGTATTAAATCAGGAATGACTGAGAGGATAATACTGAAATTCATATATTTTGTTAGAATTCTTTTTTTAAAATAGAATACCATGACTGAATGTATTCATCAAAATGTATTTAACAGAGAATGTCACTTAAGAGTTCAAAGGCACAGTTAAGTGTGTGAAATGTGAGCTTCTAGCATCCATAAAACTAATTGGATTTGGGTTGAGTTCCGTGCTGTGCAAACATAAATATTTAATATTTCTAGTCTGCTACTTATGGAGTTTTAAGGTGCCATCACTTCTAGCTTGCATGAATCATTAAAACATTATTCAATTCTTTTCAAATAAGGATTGTCATAGGAACCTCAGGAAATTTAAATAAATATACAAAAGGTTTTGTGCTTAGTGATAAACACACAAGTAAGTAAATAAACTAAGGATAGTTATGGAAAAGTTTGTCTGGATACCACCTGGACCAAAAATAAAGGCTGGAAGTCATAGTCTTCCTTAATTAAAAATATA
This sequence comes from Plecturocebus donacophilus, assembly GCA_004027715.1. NCBI lineage: Eukaryota > Metazoa > Chordata > Mammalia > Primates > Pitheciidae > Plecturocebus > Plecturocebus donacophilus. The sequence continues at coordinate 14,507 of PVKP010037618.1, read as the reverse complement.
CTGGATTAAGCCAGGCATGGTGGCTCACTGTAATCCCAGCACTTTGGGAGGCTAAGGCAGGTGGATCACCTGAGGTCAGGAGTTCGAGACCGGCCTGGCCAACATGGTGAAACCTCGTCTCTACTAAAAATACAAAAACTAACGGGCATGGTGGCATGCACCTGTGATCCCAGCTACTCCGGGGGCTGAGACAGGAGAATCACTTGAATCCAGAAGGCAGAGGCTGCGGTGAGCTGAGAGTTCGCCACTGCACTCTAGCCTGGGCAACAGAGTGAGATGCCATTTCAAAAAAAAAAGACTGGATTATCATGTCTGTGTGAGAACTGAGAATTATGCAGAGGAGGAGTTAAAGAAATAATTTTGGTTATTCTCATGGAGAAGTTGGGAAAAAGCCAAAAACAACACTCTTTATACATAAATGTAGCTATTATCCAAGAAACAATTTTTAAAAGAAAGATTTCAAACCCCTTTAGAAGATTTCACCATCTCTCCTATATACTTCAGATACAGCATAAATTAAACCATTGAGGAAACCACTTGCAGTTAAAAATTGATAGTTACCTGGCATTATGATAGTCGAAAGACATAATTATTGTTGGAAATAAATATACATATGTACCTTCATATATGTATTTACAAGTCCAAACTGAAGTTAATCATAATAAGAATATAAAATAAAGCGAAAGTATTGAAAGAATGTGAACTCTAATTCTGAGTTTCTTCCTAAACTGTAGCAAAATTTTAAATTTAATGGCTACTACTATTATACACTTATATATTTATTATATAAATAGTACAAATGTACTATTTATACATTTGTTTAAAAATGAAACATTCTTTTTCATTTGAAACTAAAAATTGTCTTTAAAATATACCTCGATGTGTTTAAAACTATCTGCCTGATTGCCCCCATATTGATTAACTGCATGAAATGAACTCATATGTACTAAGTGTTTAATTCTTTAACCAGCAAATATATTTCGAGCGCCTACTGTATGCCCAGCACTACTCCACGCACTAGGGGTAAATAGTGAATATGTAGGTCCCTCTCTGCATGGAGATTACAGTCTAGAAGGGAAGGTAGACAGTAAATACATAAACAAGTATCAATACAACCTCCAAGTAGAGATATCACAAATCAGTTGGATCTACAGGTCTGAAGCTTAGAGAAAGTCTAGGCTCAGAATATATGGTTGGGACTCATCATCTTCTGGAAGAGGTTTGAAGCCATGGGTCTAGTTGAGTTTACCTCTACCAGTGGTTCTCAACCAGAAGTGACTTTGTCCCCTAGGAGACATTGGCAATGTCTGTACACAGTTTTGATTATCATGACTGTGGGATGGAGGATATTACTGTCATCTGATGGGTAGATGGTGGGGACGCTACTGAACATTCTGTGATGTGCAGGACAGGCTCCCATAACAAAGGATTATCCAGTCCAAAATATCAGTAGTGCCAAGGTGGGAAGAACTAACCTAGATTCAAGATTTAAAAAGAGAGGAGGTCTGAGGACTGAGCCCTGGAATGTACCAGCATTTAGGGAGTCTAGAAGGGAAGACTGGATGGGATAGCAGTGAGGTAGAAGGACAGCCAGGAGCAAATGGCATCCCAGAAGCCAAGTTTCAAGATGGAATGAGCAACTGTATCAATTGCTACTTAGTAATTGAATTAGATGAGGACTGAGCACTAACCGTAAAATTTAGTAAAATGTAAAGGTCACTAGTGGTCTTGATAGGAGGTAAATAATAATCAGCTCAGAGACTGGAAAGTGAGTTAACCAGGATGGTACAGTGGGGTGGTCCTAGAATTTTGTCAAGGTAAGTTTCATACTTAGCACCACCCTTTCTTTCTTCCACCCATTTTCAGCTTCCTAGATGCAGGCATAGAGTGGACAAAGAGAGCTGAGTTTAATCAGAGTTAAGATTCTCCCAGTCAATGTAGCAGAGATCAGCAAATGGGTTGATGGAGTGTGCCTTAGAGTGAGTGACAGGTCGCACTGAGCCATGGCATCCTCACTGAGGGCCAGGTGTGGTGGTTCATACTTGTAATCCCAGCACTTTGGGAGGCCAAGGCAGGGCAGGAGTTCAAGACCAGCCTGGCCAATATGTTGAAACCCTGTCTCTACTAAAAACATACCAATTAGGTGGGCATGGTGGTGTGCACCTGTAATCCCAGCTACTTGGGAGGCTGAGGCAAGACAATTACTTGAACCCGAGAGGCAGACGTTACAGTGAGCCAAGATCCCACCACTGCACTCCAGCCTGGGTGACAGAGCGAGACTCCATCTCAAAAAAAAAAAAAAAAGAATCCCTACTGGGTAACCAAGTGTGAATAGAAGTGTAGCCCCAATGAAAATTGAACTTATGTGATAGGTTTTAGAAAGTAAGGTGCAAAATAGGAGGTGATGGTAGAGTGTAAAACTCTTGAAATGTAACTTTAGGCAGTAAGATCGGTAATGACAGGAGTAACTCTATTTCAAATCTAAGTATGTCCATTTGAGTAAGCAGCTGAGGTGGTAGAAACAGAAAATGGGAGATGAGAAAGTCAAGAAAATAAAAGGATATGTGGGCAGGTTACCTCTCACTGATCATTTGTATACATCTCCTCTAATCCCTGCAAAGCCAATTCCATGTTTTGGGAATAACAGTCACCTACTTCTTTCACACTTTTTTATCTTTATCCATCTGGTTTTTAGTTTTCATGGCCAGAATTTTGTTTGCTTGCTTTTCTGCATGTGTGTGTGTGTGTGTGTGTGTGTGTGTGTGTTTTAACTGTAATAGACTTTTTCTGTCTTAATTATCTCTCTTAGTTTTTTCATCAACCATCTTTCTTCACATGTTTACTTCCAAAGTCAGATGTCCTCTTTTTGAATTGTTGGCCATTCCAACTGAAAGCTTATACCTCTCCTTTTAATAATAAAAATAGCTACACTAACAATTTTCAAGCCATATATTTTTCTTCAAGCAAGCCACCATGATTTAAAGAGTGAGTTGTATTGTGTAGGGGCTCAGGCTCTCAGTTCAGAGCTGACTTCAGAACCCTGCTCCTGCTCCAGGTATTGACTTTGACCATGGGTGGATCACATGACTTGAGCCCTCAGTGTCTTCATCTACAAAATGGAGGTGATACTACGCACCTCATAGATTTTCCATCAGAATTAAGTAAAGTAATACACTCAAGTACTTTGCAAGTATCTAGTAAGGGGCCTGGCAAACTAGCTTGTGGGCAAGCTGCCTGTTTTTGTAAATAAAGTTTTATTGGAATAAAGCCATCTTCATGTGTTTATTGTTTGTGGCTGCTTTCATGCTAACAGCACAATTAAGTAGTTGCAGCAGAGACTGTATAGCCCATAGAGCCTAAAATTATTACTCTCTGAACCTGTAAGAAAAGGTTTGCCAATCCCTGGTTCAGAACATAAAATCCTAAAAAATTAAGTTTCACATTAAAAAAATTTCCCACCACAGATTAAAATTATTTCACTTGCTCTTTTTTTTCTTTATTCTTTTTTTCTTTTTTATTTAGATGAAGTCTCACTTTGTCACCCAGACTGGAGTGCAATGGTGTGATCTCAGCTCACTGCAACCTCCGCCTCCCAGGTCCAAGCATTTCTCCTGCCTCAGCCTTCCAAGTAGCTCGGACTACAGGCACATACCACCATGTCCAGCTAATTTTTTTTTTTTTTAAGTAGAGACGTGGTTTCACCACGTTGGTCAGGCTGGTCTCAAACTCCTGACCTCAAGTGATCTGCCCTCCTCGGCCTCCTAGAGTGCTGGGATTACAGGCATGAGCCATTGTGCCTGGCCTCTTTTCTTTTCCCTCCCCCGCTCCTTCCCTCTTTCTCCCTTTCTTTCATCTGTCTTTTCTTTCTCTCCAACTTTTTTTTTTTTTAGAAACACGTTTTGTCACACAGGCTGGAGTGCAGATCCTCCTACTGCAGCTTTCTGAATAGCTAGGACTACAGGCATGCACCACCACACCTGGCTGATTTTTTAAATTTTTTGTAGACAAGCATCTCACAGTATTGCCCAGGCTGGTCTTGAACTGCTGACCTCAAGCAATCTTCCCACCTCAGCCTCCCATAACGCTCAGATTACAGGCATGAGATGAGCCACCATGCCTGGCCTGCTTACTCTTTATGTAATACTTTATAGTCAGTGACTTACTATTAAAAACTCAGTATATAGTAACTGTTCTTTGTTGTGATTTCAAAATACCCCTTCACGTCAAATACTTTTTGGAGACCTTACTACACTAATAACTACTGAATTATTTTAAATGTCTTCCAGCCTTTCAAACTCAGCCCAATAAAGATGAGAATATTTCCCCCACATGCATTTTCTGCCATCAAAATAATGACTAACAAGTTAACTTTTAATTTAAGTTCTGTCTTTACTGTGACAGTTGTGGAGAGAGAGGGAAAAAAGGGTGGCTTTTGATTTGGCATTGGGTTGGAGGCATCCTGTCTTCACTGATGTAATCCAGAAGCTTTCTACATTAAAATTACTACTCTCAAGTCTGAGAATCCAAATACTCTAATCTGGATGCTCTAATGTTGCTATTTTAGTTCCAGCTAGCTAGTGAGATCCATACTTTCAGTTGTTCCAGCATAGATTTCCCCAGAGGCAAAGTAACAAGTTTGCATTGTCTCCACTAGAGAAAGTGACCCACTCAGAAATGTGAAGTTTCAGTCACATGTGGCATACAGTCGTAACCTCTGCCTGCCTAGACCTCTTCAGAACCACTTCCATACTGCGTCCGTGGTCTGGCCAGGAGCTGAGCTGACAGCCCCGTCACTGGCATATCAGCTTCTGATTGTTGGCTTTGGAACCTGCTGTGGGCTGGAGTGTCAGTGCCTAGCAGCAGAGCCACTGTGATGTGAGGAGGATTTCAGTGGTACCTTTTCTTTGGATATTGACAAAGTGATGCTGTGGTACAGATAGACAATGTAGAATGATTGTATCAAGCTAATTAATATTTCCATCACCTCTCATACTTATTTTCCCCCCATTCTATGTTGGAAAATGTACCCTTTGGCCAACATCTGCTCATTCTCCCCATTCTCCAGCCTCTGGCAGCCACCATTCTCTCTGTATCTATGAGTTTGATGTTTTTAGTTTCTACATATAAATGAGACCATGTGGCATTTGTCTTTCTGGGCCTGGCTTATTTTGCTTAGCAAAATGCCCTCCAGGTTCATTCATGTTGCCATAAATGACATGATTTTTTTCCTTTTTAAGGCTGAATAGTATTCCATTGTGTATGTATACCCAGAGGTGCCTCTTTTTAATTGCGGAAAACATCACATAAGGTTCAGAGAACTTAAGTGAAAAAACTAAGAGCCTTGCAATGCTAAGAAACATGACTAAGAGTAAAATAATGAAATACTATAAATTATCCAACAGGAACTAGGAAGTTTACAGACTTTGAGTTTTTATAATCATCAAATTTTAGATCTGGAAAGGCCCTTAGACCTTGCCTAATCCTACTGCTTTTAACAAAGATGAAAACTGAGAAACAGCTATGTTAACAGACTTCATCAATTGATAGGAAGCCACAAACAAAATGACTCAGCAGCAAAGCCTAGCATAGAAACCAGGTACCCTAACACAACCCTGTCACCTTTCTGCTCCATCACACTCTGTTTATGGGTTTGAGGTAAGGCCCAAGATTGTGATCAGAATGTACTTTCACTTTGACACAATAGTTTATACAGTTTAATTTATTTTCCTTTTTAAAAAATCAAAACATGTTCAGCCATGATTGCATTTGTGCAATATAGCCAAAATCCTTCTATCATTTGTGTTTCTGAAACATGTATGGTCTGATACACAGGATTTAGCAGATTTTATGAGTATTATACATGTACCTTTTTATATCTTGTTAATAGTAGAGTAGGTGCCAGTATTTAAAAAATAAAATCTTGCAACTTATATGAACAAAGGTTCTCTGAAATAGGAATTTGAAGGAAAGACTATTCCAGTGAACAGTGTGCAGACTGTGGAGGGATAGCCTTCAGTGTAAAATGAATATGCAGTTCCAGAGAACAAAGGGAGGGTCCCAGGTTTTATAGCAAAAGCACCCACTCAGGTTCCCAATCAGGTCCATATAGCAAATGAAGGATTGAAACACACTTAGTTCTGATTAGTTGGTGCTGCTGAGCCCTGATTGGCCGAGACTGGTGAGTTTTAATTGGTTGGTTCTCATTAGCTCTGAAAGTCCCAAAGTTGAATGGAAGCATGGGTTTTCCAGGAACTCAGAGCATATGTGTGACCTCCAATCAGCAAATGGTTAGTTGGCTCTATTTTCAATCTAGACCCTATTAGCCACTCAGGATCCATCTTAGAGGATTGGCTTTTTCACGTTCACATTTGTTCATACTTATTTTGATATTTTCACTCTATCATCATCAGTGTAGTTTATGAGTATTTAAATAATCATGTCAGAATGAACTCCTTCAAACTCCGTAAGACCTTACTCCAGAATTTTTAGACTGCCAACTAGTATTAATAAAGCAGCAAGATCAGAGGTTGCATTGTTGCTTAAAACAGTGTTAAAGATACACTGACATGACTAAAGTGCATTGCTGCATAAATAAGCACAGGTTTTAAAGTTTAATATGATTAATGCAACTTGATGCTAAACTCTGAAGGTCAACAAAGGCTTCTAAGTTACTGAAAACCTGCCAATTTTTTTCCCAAGTCATAGATTTGATGCAATCCATGTGCCTTTTATTTTAACATATTAGTTATCTTTTTAAAAGTTGCATCTGAAAAAGTACTGAAGAAATGAACACCTTCAACTTCTCCTAACCAGTTAGACTGTGTCTTATTTTCATAGATAAGCAGTTAACAAATTAAACATATACTATGTTTAATTTTTTGTTTTTTGTTTTTTGAGACAGAGTTTCACTCTTGTTGCCCAGGCTAGAGTGCAGTAGCACAATCTTGGCTCACAGCAAACTCCAGCTCCCGGGTTCAAGCAGTTCTCCTGCCTCAGCCTCCCGAATAGTTGGGATTACAGACATGCACCAACACACCCAGCTAATTTTGTATTTTTAGTAGAGAGGGGGTTTCTCCATGTTGGTCAGGCTGATCTCGAACTCTCGACCTCAGGTGATCCGCCCACCTCGGCCTCCCAGAGTGCTAGGATTACAGGCATGAGCCAACGCGCCCAGCCTATGTTACTTTCGTTATATTTTAACAGAACAAACTACAGACAGGGCCTTAAAAAGACATTAATGGAGAGATTTTTGGCCACTTGTGATTCTACTCTGGTCATAACTATGCTCTGCCATCCTTCTGGTTATGTTTTGTCTTTGAAAACACAAAAATAGTTTATTAGTAGACTTTGCTCTGCATAAATGGGCCATCCTGTGGTTTTCCTGTAAAATAATACAAGCTAGTAGCACTGAAACATTTGGTATTCTTCAGGGTTGTTTTGTTTTCGGAGAGTAGTTCAGTTGTAACCTACCATTTCCTCATTTAAAATACGATGCTTAGTTTCCGTCTGAAGAATTCAGAAAAGGAATCTTGCGTTTTAAGTTTATAACAATGTCAGAGAGACCATCTTTTCCTGTGATTTTTCAAAATGAGTAGGGATTATTTGCTTCAGCATTTTCTACCTACTCTCTGTAGTCTTTAGAGCATGAGTAATTCCAGCTAGCTAGTTTTTGGAGAAGCTGTGAATTTTAACAAAATTCTGTCCAAAATGACTATAACTTCCTTTTGGTATTTTATAATGCACTTTTCTACTATCTTAAAGAGAGTACTTGAACAAAATTTAAACTTACCATTGTCTCCTGTTCTATAATTGATTAAAGCACTCAGCTCCCCTTGAGATGAGTATGACTTTTGCCTTCATATGAAGAGACCATAGCCCTGACAATTTGATATTTTATCGTCTCATACATTTTTTTCCATTTTTTTTGTTTAAAAACCTTTAAAGGTTTGTTGTTGGCTTCTTGTGTCTTTTAGAATACCTTTCCTAACAGTCCCTATTTTTAGTTTAATTTTCACTTCTGTTTTGCTAAGGCTGTAAATTGGCAATCATATTTAATAGAGTTGTAGGAATCAGTACACTAAGGACCCTACAGCTTTCACCGTAAGCCCTAACATCAACATCCCATCTTTTTGGTTAGCTCACTGCCTTGTTCTTGACTATATTCCAGAGAGGTCAGAAATTATTGATTCCTATGCAACCTGAATTTTGTCAGATGTAAGAAGGAATTTTTAAAATGAAAATTGAATGTATTTAGATATAGCCACTTTTTATTTTCCAGTTTTTCAAAATTACATGTTTCCCTTGGGGTGAGTCAGATGTCATTTATTTTCAAGATCCATTCAGAATGGTAAATTGGATACAATTGTGAGGTTAATTATTTCAATGTTTGAAGACAGCTCAGTGCTTTTTTTGTCATCTGAGGTTTTAGGCCCTCTGAAAAATTACCAGTTGGAAAGCCCTCTGCTGTGGCATCACAAATGAAATCATTGCCATTGTACTTGTCATTCTTGCCCTATTTTGTGTCAAATAATATATACACTATTCAAGATTAACATTTATCTTAACTCTTAATGCAATTTTTCTTTCATTTGCTGTCATTTTCCCAAAAGAAAGAGTTATGAAAATTTAATTTGGGAAGACATACCATAATACTAATCAAATATTGTCTGTATAACCTATATATCAATCAGATCATTCCTGATTTTAACTTAAGAGTTGGAATTTTAACCTCTTACATGTTTGAACAATTGTTATTAGGACATACTGCTGTTAGAGAACAGATTTCCTATTGCCAGAACCGAGAGAGAGAGAGAGAGAGAGAGAGAAGTGTGTGTATGCATGTGCTTAAAATTTTACGTCAGTGTTTTAAAATGTTTCTTGACCATGGGGTATTAATTCTGAGTGGTATTAGGAGCAGTAAAAAGCAAAACCCTGATAGTTTCCTGGATTAGACCTATTAGAGTTGTTTAGATAACACACTTTGAATTACTTCCTCTCAGGAAACATCAAAACTGGAAATGTTAACCAGACACACATACGGAAGCACTTAGACAGAATGCATTGTTTCTTTTGCTATTAATAAAAGGAAAGAAATTATGCAAATAAATTACATCTGTAGAAACCTGAGGAGACTGTTTGGCTCAACTGCTAAAGAAAGAGCATTTATTTATGAGATTTTTTGTCTGTCACTGACAATGACCACAAAATCGGTCAGTACGTTAGTTTCATAATTTATTCAGGGCTCATTGCTAGCATTAATAATGACTTCAGAGTTGGAAGCATGGGATTACAGATTGTGCTCACATATGTTACGCATTTTTATGTATGACAGTAGGAGTATGTTACTTAAGAAGTACCCACATACACGAAAATGTAGACAAAACTGTTGAATGTGCCCAGATAGTGACATTTAGTGAGGATAACTTTGATCTGTTTAATCTGTATGTGTACTGTCTGATTTGAGTCTCAAAAACTGATAGACATTCTCTTTCAGTTCATTTGCTTTGCAGTTACTTCACTAGACTTAATCATTTATTAATTCTAGAAGGTGTATATTTATAAAGATAAATTAGGAAAAACATAGTAAATGTTGATTTAGAGGGATAGAAGCATATTTTTTGTTTCTAGATCCCTGTCTTCATCTTTATTTCTGTCTCCATCTTTATCCATGTCTCCATCTTTATTCACGTGGATGACTCGCCAAGTTTTTCAAAGTTCTAATAAAAACGAAGTATAGCCATGCAGCTGAGAGTTTTGCAGACTAGACTCTTCTAAAATAGTGTATTTTGAATTATTTCCATATGTTCACATCCTTTGGGATATAACTGTAATGATATTTCAGCTCTATTCTGGCATTAAGTTTTATTCTGGGATAACATGGTCAATAAAAACTTGAACGATATTCAGTACAGAGAAGGATAATGCTTAGTACTAGTGATTTGGGCTTGAACACAGTAGTAGATGAGAACTTAGAAATCCATGTGAAAATACAGAGATGTGAAAGGCAATGTGAAACAGAATTAAAGAAGTAAAATGTTTTGTTAATAAAAGTAATAGTAATGATGGCCTCCACTTACTGAGAGATGACCATATGCCAAGCACTGTGGGAATTCATTTACATACATTCCTGCAAAATAGATGATGATGTTCCATTTTATAGGTGAGGAACCTGAGGCTCAAAAAAACTAAAAACATTTTGTCTGAGGCCACTGCACTGTAAAGGCAAGATTCAAACTCAGCTTGTAGTCTAGCTAATAGTATTGTAACTGTCAATTTCCAAAGACCCTAATTATTTTCATCCATCTATACCCAGTATCAGCAAACTTTTACTGTGAAGAAACAGAGAGTACGTATTTTAGAGTTTGCAAGCCATATAGTCACTGTTGCAGCTATTTAGCACTGCCATCATTGAGTGAAAACAGCCATAGACTATGTTTAAATGAATGGGTGTGGCAGTGTCCCAATAAAACTTTATTTACAGAACCAACTGGTGGGCCAGATTTGGACTATGGATAGTAGTTTACTGACCTTTGATCTATATTTTTGTAAGTTTTATTAGATGCTGGTTGAAAGTAAAAGCCTTAGGGATAAACCAAAAGTTAAAATTGATAGCAGATGATTCTTGGTGACCTAAGTCAAGAGAATAAAATAACTGAAACCAGGATCCAGGCAGAGCATCCTATTCCTCTCGTCCCAGCCACTTGAGAGGCTGAGGCAGGAAAATCACTTGAGCCCAGGAGTTCAAGTCTAGCTTGAGCAACATAGCAAGACACAGCGTCTTAAAAATAAAAGTGCCGAAAAAAAAATAAATAACTGAAAACTTGAAATTACAGATTCTATAGGAAAATAAAGCCATTGATAAATACTATCATTTATAAATGATGTATTAGCTCTAAACAAACAAAAACCCTAAACTGTATTCTTCAAAATTGTCAAAGCCTTAAAAACAAGGCAAAGAAACTCACAGATTAGAGGACTAGAGGCAGTGTGGTATCCTGGCTTGATCCTGGGATAGAAAAATGATACTCATGGGAAAAAACTGGTGAAATCCAAATAAAACTTGTCCTTTATGTAACAGTATTGTACTAAAGTGAATGTCTTAGTTTTAATAAACATGCCATGGTCATGTAAGACATTAACAGAAGCTAGATAAAGAGTATACAGGAACTTTCTGTGCTACCTTTGTAACTTTTCTGCAAATCTGAAATTATTCCAAATAAAAAGCTGGCCACGCACAGTGGCTCAAGCCTGTAATCTCAGCACTTTAGGAGGCCAGGGTGGCTGGATCGTGAGGTCAGAAGTTTGAAACAAGCCTAGCCAATATGGTGAAATCCCATCTCTACTAAAAATACAAAACTTAGCTGAACGTGGTGGCACGTGCCTATAGTCCCAGCTGCTCAGGAAGTAGGGCAGGAGAATTGCTTGAACCCAGGAGGCAGAGGTTGCAGTGAGCTGAGATCACACCACTGCACCTCAGCTCAGGGGACAGAGTGAGACTTCGTCTCAACAAAACAAAATTTATAGGCCGGGCATGGTGGCTCATGCCTGTAATCCAAACACTCTGGAGGCTAAGGCGGTCAGATCACCTGAGGTCGGGAGTTCAAGACCAGCCTGACCAACATGGTGAAACCCCATCTTTAAAAAAAGTTTTTTTTAAATTTGAATTCCTAAGCTTTAATTTAGATGCCTAGCATCTGCGTTAGGACCAGATTAATACTGAAGTACTAGAAGTAAACACAGTTAAGTTGAGATCTTGTTTAAAAAATAATAGCAATACTTATCTGAGTCATCCAAAATGGACTTTAAGCCTTAGCAGCATATATTCCCATTAAAACAATATTGTGCTGTCATTTCTGTATTTATAATGTCTCCTATGGAGAAATTCACTTCACTATGGAAAGAGCAAAGCTGTTTGTTTTTTATAGTTCTAATGTTGATTGACAAATTACTTGTTCCAAAGATTAAAATTATACAGAGATGACCTAGAATAGAAGGTTAGAAATTATTTACAAAGGTTGCTCTTCCTAGTTTTCTAAACACATGTTGATGATCATTAGTGTGTAGTATGAATATTGTCAATTACTTTACCCAGACATTTTTATTAACATGAGAGAAAAAAAATTCAAGCTTAGGCTTAATATAAGCCTGATGCTGAAACCTAATAAACATAACATAATAAATCTGTAGACCAGTCTCATCTGTGACAAAGATACCTACACCATAGATCAGGTACTATCAGAGAATTATACAACATTGTCTTAAGTGTACTATTATCATGTAGAGATTATTTCAAGCATGTAGAATTATTTTAATATTTGGGAATCTATTATAATATATAATCAGTGTATTAGAGAAGTTAAAAATAAACATATGGGCCAGGAGTGGTAGCTCATGCCTGTAATCCCAGCTACTCAGGAGGCTGAGGCAGTAGAATCTCTTGAACCCAGGAGGTAGAGGTTGCAGTGAGCTGACATCATGCCACTGCACTCCAGCCTGGGTGACAGAGCAATACACCATCTCAAAAACAAAACAACAGCAAAAATAAACAAATGATCATCTTACTGGATACAGAATCAACATTTGTCAAAAATTTTATTTGTAGAAAGTTTTAGAAAACTAGAATTGGGGCGACATTACTTACATGATAAAGAATATCTCAAATGAATTTTTCATGATTTTATGTTAAAACACTGACAATATTCTCATTAAAATCTGAAACATTAATATGCTCACTATCATCACCACCACTCTGTTATGAGAGAGAAGGGATGAAAAATTGAAAGGATAAAGATAAATTTTTCATCATTTGTGTAAAACATAATCACCTACTAATAAGAGATTTAACTGAAAAAAACTGTTAGAGTAAGACACTGGACATGCAGAATAGTAATAAAACAAATCCAGCAACTATGACTCAACAGCGGTGTCCAGGGATTAATAATGAAGGCAGAATTAAATACTAATAAGGGAAATAATAGGTCTGAATAAATGATGAGAATTATCATGTGCCTCTTTGGAAATGCTATTACAATGATGTCATTTCTTGCCAAAACACCATGTGGATTTAATGTACTACAATAATTATCATTACAAACCATAGACAAAATGATTCTAAAGTTTATCTGGAAAAGTAAAGCAGATTCTTCAACCTTTTATTTTTAAATTAGTTCTAAAGAATTGTTGCAAGAATAATAATGAGGACTCCCTAACACTTTAGCCAGATGCACCGACTTTTGCCATTTTCGCACATTTGTTTTCCCCTTTTCCCCCTGACTCCACTCACATATACACATATGCATAATATAACTTACCTTTTTCTGAATCATGTGAGGGTGAATTGAATGTATTATGCCCCTTACCCCCTTAATACATTAGTATATATTGCCTAAGAATAAAGGTGTTTTCTTAGGTACATGCAGTATATTCAGGAACATTAGCAGTGATAACGATACTTTTATTTATAGTCACGATTCCAAATTGGCCAGATGTTCCAAAAGTATACTTTATTGCATTTACTTTTCACTTTATTTCATGTTAATCTGGAACAATTATTATTTCATTTTAATCTGGAACAATTATTTAGCCCTTCTTTGTCTTTTCCGGCATTAAAATTTTGTTAAGAATACACACCAGGTATTTTATAGAATATTTTTGTTTGGGTTTGTCTGATATTTCCTCATGATGAGATTTCAGTAATAGTTTTGGGGAATGGTACATAAGCCAGATTATGAACGTCTCAGGAAATCACATTCAGAGGTAGGGGATGTCAGTATGCCTCTCTTTGGTGATATTAAATTTGATAACCGGTCAAGGTATTGTCCAAGGTATATTCTCCACTATGGAGTTACTTTTTTCCCCTTGCAATGAATAATCATTCTGGAGAAAGACACTAAGACCATGCATTTGGCCTCCTTAATCAAACTTCTATAAATTTATCCTCTATTGATAATTCTTATATAAAATGATCTTTACTATAACAATGAAGTTATAATAGTATAAAATATAATAGTAATAAAACATGGAGGAAATAATACATTTTAAAATTATGATTTTCCCGTTTCCACATTTGTCAACTTTCCGCCATACATTGTTTTTCAATATTGTTCACCTTTTTGTTATCAGCATGGACTTAGGTGTTCCTGTTTTATTCAGTAGTTTATAATTCATTATGGTCTTCATTTATTGTGATGCTCAAATTGTCCCAAATTTTAGCAGTAGGAACTCATTCATGCTGGTTCCTGTGTCTTTTTGACATGCTCCCATCATCGTAATCTTTTGAGCACCTTACTTGTCTGGCACAACAAAATGTTCCAAGTGCACCTTGTACCATTTCTGCCTTACCTCCAGAGTTTGTAATTTCTCTAGGGAGCCTTGGTTCCTTTTAGTGGCAAATGGTTTGGGCAGTTTCTGGTTGTTTGGAAAGGAAAAAGCAAAGGGGTGTGTGTGTATGTGTGTGTGTGTGTGTGTGTCACTGCTGAAAAGTGTGAGTTAATACGGATCCCTCTAAT
>PVKP010037617.1:0-21507 GCA_004027715.1 Plecturocebus donacophilus | reverse complement strand
AGGGAGGGAGAAAGGGAGGAGGGAGGGAGGAAGGGCAGTTATATTTTCACTCTTGATATCTCAAAGCTTTATGACACACTCATGGAGTGAACATAATTTTATCTGGTAGTATCACCTGCCTTTATATATTATACATATATTCGTATTCTCTCTCTCTCCAGCTACATATATCCAGCAAATTTTCTGAACCAAAATTGGCCAGGGCTTGAACACCTAAGTACATGGAGTGGAAAGTCAGTATAAATTTGATGAGAGCCAGGAAACCAGAAGTATTGCTTGGGGAGAGGATGGTGAGATGGAGAGGAGAAAGAACAGCCACAGGCAGAGCTTTTCTTTGGTTGAAGCCTAGGACAGACTTAAAAAAGACAGGTCACCGGGCATGGGGCTCACGCTGTAATCCCAGTACTTTGGGAGGCCAAGGTGGGCAGATCACCTGAGGTCGGGAGTTCGAGACCAGCCTGACCAACATGGAGAAACCCCATCTCTAATAAAAATAAAAAATTAGCTGGGCGTGGTGGCGCACACCTGTAATCCCAGCTACGTGGGAGGCTGAGGCAGGAGAATCACTTGAACCCGGGAGGTGGAGGTTGTAGTGAGCAGAGAGCACGCCACTGCACTCCAGCCTGTGCAACAAGAGTGAAACTCTATCTCAAAAAAAAAAAAAAAAAAATAGGTCAAGACCAATGTCAAGATCAATGCGAAGCTGGCTTCCTTCACGTGCACTTTCCTTCACTCTCCTGAACTGGAAAACAGTGACGTTTGTACACAGGAATGAAGGAAAGAAAGTGAAATAGGAAAGAGAAAGTGGGCTATCTCTGAGTGTAGGAGCATTAAGAAGCAACCTCAGGCTGGGCGTCGTGGTTTACACTTGTAATCCTAGCACTTTGGGAGGCTGAGGCGGGTGGATCACTTGAGATCAGGAGTTCAAGACCAGCCTGACCGATATGGGGAAACCCCGTTTCTACCAAAAATACAAAAATTTGCCAGGTGTGGTGGTGCATGCCTGTAGTCCCAGCTACTCAGGAGGCTGAGACAGGAGAATTCCTTGAACCCTGGAGGGGAAGGTTGCAGTGAGCCAAGATCATGCCACTGCACTCCAGCCTGGGCGACAGACTGAGACTCCAGCACAACCACAACAAAAACAAACAAAACAAAAAAACAACCTCAGAAGGCAGCAGTGACATTACAGATTATAGAACCAACTTCCAGGAGGGCAAAAAGCAAAACCTTGTCATTGATAAGGGCTATCTATCCACATAAAATGAATCACAAACAACTACCTGGACAAATGCCAAAGCAGCGCCCTCTGTGAGCTGATATAGGTCCCCCAGCCTGTTTTTTTTTGTGTGTCAGCAAAGGACAAAACCAAAGTGGCTCTGGGGCGTCTCCTCGTCATCGCAATCATCCTTCCCTCCCGTCCCTCCCTACAGGGCTGTTTTGATGCCCAGGAGGTAAAGGATCCTCCCGCAACAGCAGGTTGAGGGTCTGCTTTCTGGTGACCATGCATCTGGCAGGGAAGCTCCTGCAGGTGTGTGTTAATGACTATGGATAACTCTGTGTAGGGACAGTTCCAGGAGCCACTCAGCAACATGGTTCCAAAAGCCAGGATTCACTGATACGCATGCATTTATGCAAGCCTGGACAGGCTGCAGAAGTTTCTGCTTTAATTGTCCAAAAGCAACACATAATCTGTAGCTGTGTAACTTTGTGCAATTAATCTCTCTGGAACTTTCTAACCCTACTGATAAAATTGAGACATTGGAATAGCTACTCTCTAAGGATCTCCCAGTTTAAAATTTTTTATAATTTTATGGAAAACATTACTGTGGCCAGGTGTGGTGGCTCATGCTTTGGGAGGCCGAGGCAGGAGAATTCAAGACCAGCCTGGGCAACATAGTGAGACCCTGTCTCTACAAAACAAAACCAAACCAAAACCAAAACCAAAACCAAAAATTAGCCAGGCATGGTGGTACTTGCCTGTAGGCTGAGCTACTTGGGAGGCTGAGGTGGGAGGATTGTTTGAGGCTATAGCGAGCTATGATCATGCCACTGCACTCTAGCCTGGCTGACAGAATGAGACTCTGACTCAGAAAAATACACACACACACACACACACACACACACACACACACACACACTTACTCTCTCTCTCTCTGCCCCCTTGCTCTTCCTATCCATCTCTGCCTTTCTTCTTTCCTCTCTTTGTCAGATCTCCTCCATCTGCCTCACAAAGGCCAGTCAGCCCCAGCCACAAACCAGGGAAGCCAGCAAATTAGAAATTTTCTTCACAAAGTTTTGAGTAGCTGTTTTTCCCACATGCTTCTCAAGCTGTAAGATAAATCCCCAAGTCTCCTGTTGAGTGCTGAGTAAGAAAAGCCAGGCAGTCTGCAAGCAAAGGTCTCCTGGTTAAGTCCTGGGGCTACAGAGCAATAAATACAACCCCTGCACCAGGGCACTTGGTCTAATACAGAAGCATATGTGCACACAGGAATGCAACCCTTCTGCTGCAGAAATCAAGACACAGCTAATCGGTGAAATCAGGTATCATGCTGATTACTGGGGGAGTGACTTTTACGGAGCCAGAAAGCCTTCCTAGGAGTGGAGATGTAATATACAAGTTTATAAAAACTAATAAATGATATTTTCATTAAGAGTGTCTATTCCTATTGAGAAGTCACTCCATCTGGGACACAGCTATCCATTAAACAAATGTAATATATGTAATTATTATTTATTAAGCACTATATGCTATGAGCTGTGCTAAGCTCCTCATATACATATCTCACTTAATCACCACAATAACACAGCGAATCAATCACAGCACAGTGTTAAGAACATGTTAAAACTCACATGAATTCTGCCCTTCTTGCCACCTCAGCTTTTTCATCTATGAAATGGGATAAATCATAATACAGACCTCATAGGCTTGGCATGATTTTTCAATTAAAAAATTATGTAAAGCGGCCAGGCATGGTGGCTCACGCCTATAATCCCAGCACTTTGGGAGGCCAAGGTGGGTGTATCACAAGGTCAGGAGATCGAGACCATCCTGGCCAACATGGTGAAACACTATCTCTACTAAAATACCAAAAATTAGCTGGGCATGGTGGTATGCGCCTGTAGTCCCAGCTACTCTGGAGGCCGAGGCAGGGGAATCACTTGAACCTGGGCCTCGGAGGTTGCAGTGAGCCGAGATTGCGCCATTGTGCTCCAGCCTGGGTGACAGAGCAAGACTGTCTCAAAAAAAAAAAAAGAATTATGTAAAGCCTTTAATACAACATTAGGAACATAGTAAATGTTCCATAAATACTACTTCTTGGAGTTTGTATCATTTTTATACATATTGCTACTTAAATGTCCAGAGAGCATTAGTGACTGACTGATCCAGGGTCCCAGGGCAAGAGTGGGGTTTGAATCCAGCTCTGTCTCTAAGCTCCATCCTGTGCTGTTCCTTGTGATGTGAATTACGACTGCAGAAACTCTAGCATTCTTGAAAGCAATTGCTTTAAGTCTTCAAGTAACTCAGCACTTTCTGTGACTTGTCCCATGGTCTTCCTTTAAAAGTCACTGTGGATTTCAGTTAAAATCACTTTGCCCTAGAAAGAGGTCAGGCGAATTTGTGGCATAGACAGACCTTAATTTAAGTTAGACATCTATGGCCTTTACTTGGAGGTAGGGAGATCAGGTTGCTTCATGTGCTATTATCTGTGGTTCCAGATACTTGACCTCCCCACCTACCTCCACTCTGAACTCTCCTGGAACATTCCCTTCTATTCCTTCCCAATGCCCATGTATTAGGGACCTTCAGGCACTAATACAGAGCTGGGCACTGAAGGTCCCTCATACAGAAACATTGAGGAAAGAGCTAAAGAAGAACGTGGGATGAAATGGGGCTAGAAAGACACAAGACTTGGAAATACTGGCCGCTGTCACCAAAGGAAGCTCTTAAGGAAAGGGAAGCAGCCACCTTGACAGCATGAGGAACATTCATAACACTTAGGCCAGGCCTCGCTGGCAGCAGGGCTGAAAAGGGCAGGACAGATTGCAGCCAGCTCCTTCCAATCCACTGACACTTCCCACAGGCCTCTGTGCAGCAATGGGCCAGATCTCCTGCAGCAATGGATCACCTCAAAGGTGTACCCTGCAGCGGTAACTCTAAAAAGGTGTCAAAAGGAGTGTGAATAAGCAGTCCAAGGAGGAAGTTTGTCTATAAGTTTGTCAAATTGTTTTCTATGAGAAAAAAAAGCCAAAAGAATAGCTTAGTGTGTTTGAGTATCTCCTAAGTCTTCTTTGGTTTATTAGCTTTCATGAGGAGGAGTCAGAGAAGTCATCTGAGGCCACTAAGAGTTAAAGACAGGAAATATGGGCTCGACAGGAGGAAAATTCCAGCAGGACAAAGAAATCTTGTGGTTCGTTTAACACAGGCTGGTAACACTGCTAGATTCTACTGCTGATGAGATTATGGTTCTACCCTTTACATCTTCAAGAAGGAATTCTGACACAAAACAAATCTGCCACCCACCCCCCAGAAACCTGCATGCATCCTACTTACACCTGGTCCAGTGTTATCTGCAACATTTCTACTACCTGCATTAGAATCACCTGAAGAGTTTGTGTTAAATACAAGTTCTCAGGCCCCACCCCACCCAGACAACTGAGGTAGATCCCCGAGACGGGGATGCCCCAAACCCTACATTTTTCACAAGCTCTGGGGGTGATTCCTATCTACACTGAAGTCATTGAGGAGCAGCCCCTTGTCTGCATTAGGGGAGTGAACTAAACCCGTGCAAGCCCCTTTCAGCTTGAATTTTCTGACTTCACACATTTTACCAAACCCATCTGGAAAGGACACTAAAATAAAAATAAAGGCTTCCTTTTTCAGGGAGGTGAGCTGCTTAGTTGCCAGAGTATCAACCTGAGCCCAGGACACTGCCAGGCTGCTGAGTCAAAGAGGGTTTAGCAGTCCATTATCATAGACAGACAAGTGAGAGGAGGTTGCCGGACGCCATCTCAGAGACATGGGGACTCAAGAAACACGTAGATCTGTTCAGTTAAGGGCACATTTCCATGCCCAGAAATCAGACATGCGCTCAGGAGTGCTATCCTCAACCAGAAAAAGAAATCTTAGGGTCATTTTTTCTCTCTCTTATCTCTGAGTTGGGTTGGTGAACTGTGGAAACACCGTTATCGATTTGCTCTTCACTCTTCAATGCTTTGCAGTCTTCTTGCTAAGGGAATTTAAAATATCTTCAACAACTCTGATGGTAGATGACTGGCTACTTCTAGGCAAAAGCAAGGGGTCTGATAGCAGCTTTCTTTTTCCCTCTGTTTTGACTACATCTTTGGAACAGCAACACACTGATGGCTGTCCGGGACTCCTTTCCCTAGGAACTCCTGCAGCGGCTTTCTCAAGGTCACTCAGAAAGCAGTTTTGCCTCTCTCTGCTGGGGTGCCCATTAGCACCCTGCATTGACAACTAGTCCCTCGCTGAGTCTCCAGGCCAATCTGCCTCTCATTCTGGGTTGCTGGGCAACAGGAAGGAAGCCTAGGACAGGGCTGAATCTTTCCTAGACTGCAAAGGGAGAACTTTTAGCTGCATCCTGGGAAGGATAAAGGAAATAACATGGCGTTAGGAATCGGGAGCTTCCAGCTGTGTCAACTCATTCCACAAGACTGTGGATCTCTCTTGCCAGTGCAAACACTGTCCCTTCTCAGACCTGGGGGTCGATATTTGCAGAGGGAAGCAAGTGATGGAATGCCTGAAAGAAGCCAAACTGCCTGCCGGGTCACAGCCTAGTTTGAAGTCTTGACTCTCTGCCCCTTGCTTTGCATCTAATTGTGGGTTGCACCATATGGCAACTTGTTAGTTATAAGTTAGAGTCCCAAGTTAATTCATTAAAAAAGTAAATTAGGAAGACTTTCAAGAACACTCACACTCCCTTGTAGTCTGATAGCTTCCTTGAAGGTAAAAGAAAAGTTAGGCTTCCCTGGGTCAGTGGCCTTGCATATGCGTGCTACCTTATTTCCCACGTATTCCGCAGGCTCATAACTAGTTACATCCACAAATGTCAGAAAAACTGATGGCTTGGCAAATTACGATCACCTGCCCCTCTACCACTTGCTTAAAACGAGCAGGGGAGCATATGGAAAATGCAGATTACTGGGCCCCAACCCCAAAATACTAAGGGTGGAATCCGGAAATTTACATTTTAAATAAATGTCCTCTTCCTATAGCTATCACTCGTTTCCTTCCAAGCACAGCTGAAAACACTTCTCTTTTATAAAGGATTAATTAAATGTTTCTGATTCCTTTTATGTCCTCTTAATTCATTTTCTTTCACTGCCTCCTGCAATGAAAATGGACATAACTTTTTCAGTTCTTTGCAGATAGTTTAAAATGCTCTTTGTTCTGTGTTTTGCTTGGGAATAAGTGTTTTCCCTGAGTTACAACAGAGACTGACAAATAAATGCCATTTCTCAGGACAAAGTTGGCTGCTACCTGTTTTTGTAATAAAGTTTTATTGGAAGTCCTGCTTTTTTTTTTTTTTTTTTAACATATTGTCTGTGGTTACTTTCATAGTATCATAGCAGAGGTGAGTGGTTGAGAGAGAAACACTTAATCTGCAAAGCCAGAAATATTTTACTATCTGACCTTTTACAGCAAGTTTGCCAAATGTTAGTTTAGAAGGGTGGTGAGACTGGCTGGCAGTTGAATAAACCTATTTCTTTGTCTTCCTGGGTACATAACTAGGACTACATCTCCCAGCCTCCTTTGTAGTTAGGCCTGATTACGTGACAAGGAGAAGAAACTGGCCTGGCTTGGTCCATGAAACTTCCCTGGGTTTACCTCCCATGATGCTAACAAACCTAGCATTGAACCTAGGATGCCTCCCGCTGAAACTGGCAGATTTCTTAAAGATTACTCTTAATCACGAATTGAGTAAAGGAGTTTGGCAATCTGGGTCTCTTAATCATTACTTGGAAGCAAGCCACCCACTCATTAAGAAAAGCCATTTTGGTCTTCACACGAGAGAGAAATAAACCTCAATCAATTTGAATCATTATACATTGTATTAAAATTCATTTGTTAGAGCAGCTGAATTAAATTAACTTAAACACAGAGCCTCCTTCCTTAGGTTAGAAGTTAGAGTTAAGGAATGAAATCTTTTCCTTATTCAGAACACCTTTAGCATTTCCGAAAGATGGATGGTGGGGATTGCTACCTATGCAAAGGGGAAAGAGAAACACGCAGAACCAGAGAGGACGGTGGTTGTGGAAACTACTTTTGCCTGAGGTCTCTGCTCACATTCTACAATACCCGCATAATGAATCTGTCTTCCCCATCACTGACCAGTAGATGCCACACACAGTGCTAGAGCAAGAGAACCCTTCCTCCAGGAAATCATTATTTCCAGTGAGATGGAACTGTGTAGTGTTAGGGATAGAGTCCAATAGAAGACTATGAAATGGGGAGAAAAGTGTTCTGAATAGAGTGTGGCAGACCTGGCTCTCAGAACCTTTCAGAAACGGATTGTGTGTTTAAGGCAAGTCACCACCCTTTGGAAGCCATGACTTCCTCATCTACATCTTAGCAGATGTAGAGCTTCTGTCTATAGATATATGGATGTCTACATCCTGGAATGTCAGCACCAGACTGGATTTTAGCTATAACCAGCTCAGAGGTTTCCAAAGCAATTTTCAAGGATGGCTGTGATCTGTCAGAGGTGCCTCAGTATCTTCTGCAGTGGTTAAGGGGTGGGCAAGGCAAGGGGCACGTTCTGGGTTGCCCACGAATTTAACTGGAGCAACATGAATTTTTATGTGTTTATGGTATAATACTATTTTTCTTTTTTGAGATGGAGTCTCACTCTGTAGCCCAGACTGGTGTGCAGTGGTACAATCTCGGATTACTGCAACCTCTGCCTCCTGGGTTCAAGTGATTCTCCTGCCTCAGCCTCCTGAGTTGCTGGGATTACAGGTGCCAGCCACCATGCCTGGCTAATGTTGTATTTTTAGTAGAGACAGGGTTTCACCATGTTGCCCAGGCTGGTCTCGAACTCCTGACCTCAGGTGATCCACCTACCTCGGCCTCCCAATGTGCTGGTATTACAGGCATGAGCCACTGCACCTGGCCAAGATAGTATTTTAAAATAGTAACCTATTTGTTTCATGCTGCCCCTTCCAAGACACGCATACTCCCTTGCATCTGGGTGGACCAGATATATCCCACCTTTACCTTAGCAACCAATTGTCCCAGCACGGCATAGAAAATAAAGACATTAATTCTTGGTCTTTCAGTTTCAAAATTCTAGACCTGCGTTATTCACCGTGGTAGCCTCTATCTGCATGGAGCTATTTGAATTTAAGTCAATTAAAACGAAACGTTCAATTCATTGGTCACACTAGACACGTGTGACTGTGGCTATTATAATGGAAAGTACACATATAGAACACATCCATCATCACAGAAAGTTCTACTGGACATTGTAGATCTAAACCCTGAGTGTGCTCAGAGTATACTTACCAGTCAGCATTAGGAATCTCCCGCCACCGAAGATTACTCAAGCTGGGAAAAATATCAAAGGGCTGGTATAAGGAGCTGAGAAGCAGATGGGCACCTGACTGATGGGAGACTCCTTTCTTAACCACCCTCTGCCAATTACAGGACTTGCAGTGGGTCAGAACAAGGGGAATGACAGAAGCTGAGATCTCAGGAGACACATGTCTCTCTACCAGGTGGAGCCACGCAGGGAGCAAGGCCTCTGAGAATTCCCTTGGCTTCCTGCCACTGCAGGAGCATTCACGGAGGGATGGCTTCATGATGGCAATGAGCAGCACTGCCTGAAAGACAGCCTTCCAGAGTCTCTCACAGACGCAGAGTAGCAAGGCAGTAAGTCAAAGGATGATTTTCTGTGCCCTTGAGACTTGTAGGGAAGAAGCAAATTGAGTGAGAAAGGGTGATCTCACTGGCCAGCAAGGTAGACAGACTTAGGTTCGATGAACTAGATGCCCACTACTTCCCTCCCTTAGGCTGGGCACCGCTGCACTCCCTGAAACTTGGACACAGCCCCGGAAAGGAGGCAGAGGGATTTGCAAGTGCCTGTGATTTAGTTTTTGTGAAAAGGGAAAAGTGAACATGAGTGAGAAACTGTTACAAACAATCAAAGTCACCTTTTGTGGATACAGATGCTTGTAGACTGAATTTTCACCATTTCCTGTATTTGCCTTGTACAAAGATGATCCTGCTGCCCAAAACAGTAAGACTGAAAACTCAATGAAAGGTTGAGCCACAGATCCATGTTTCTCATACCTAAAAGCATCTTACTACGTGTGATGGTTTTTTTGGGTAACAGGCAAAGGCAGGAAGAGGTTTCAGGCCCCTCACAGTTTTAGGTGAAACTCTGCGCATGTGCAAGTGGTGGCATTCTCCAGTGTGGGCCCTGACATCCTTCTGAGGGGAGCAAAAGTCAAGCCAAGAAACAATAGGGTGAGTGTTCTAAGCTCAAACATGTAAGTGCACCAAAAAAGGACACACAACCACCCCAGCTCCTGCTTTGTTCCACACGAAAATGGGCAAAAGGTGAACAAGTCTTAAGAAAAAATATATCACTGTTTTACTAAGAATCCAGTATTGTTTGTACTTCTAGGGGCAGCCACTCTAACATGACATTTTCTGTGTATATGATGTTGCCTAAGGAAACAGAAGCTCTAACTTCCCTTATCCAGGCATGCTATTTTTCTTAATCAGGTTATTTATTATTACATGTACAGCCATATATATATCTATATATATAGATATATATACACATATATATATTTTAATCATTTTGGTTGTCCTTTTGGGAATTGCACGAGTGTGTTTGTGCATATAACTAGGTACAATGCCAACACACTGGAGATCCTGAACACTCAGGCTTTGGTGTGACTTCCTCTGTGAGGTCCAAGTGCTGCTACGCAGAGGAGTGAGCACAGATGCATGGGTGGGTTTGGGGTTTGGTTTCCTCTGTTACTTTGAAAAATAGCTTTTTTGTCTTGTGTGTAAAAATTTTTTAGGACTCTATTCAAAGAAAAAAGAGGGGTAGAATTTTCATTAAAAGGATAATTGCAAGAGTAAGGCTCTGTCATCTGTTTTCAAAACAGCTCTGGGCCTCTGGGTTGAAGGATGTGTGCACTGAGAAGAGGCCTCCAGTAAACTCTCCCCAGACTTCTGTGGACCTAGCAGACTTCTGACTTCGTAGGGTCATTCTCCTTGCTCACTCTCTTTTCATTCCTTTTGTATTTCTACCCTCTGTCCTTTTTTTCCTTTTTGCACCCCAGCTATCTACTCTTACTCTTATATAATCTTCAACCCATCTTCTTCTTTGCCCTAAACTCTGAGGCTCCCGCACCTACATTCCACCATATTGCAGGGCTTACCTGCATGGTGCCAGCAAAGGTAATAGAGCTGAGATGGGTGTGTGTGTGTGTATGGGAACAGGGCACAGGGTCAGGGGTTGAGTTTTATGACTCTGTTTTATCTATCTCTAAAGACAGAGGTGAGCTCCTATTATAAGCTCAGATACATCTTTGGAAAGGAACGAAAGATTGAGGCTGGGGAAAGGGAGAAACACTTTTTTCTTCCCAGTGGAAACATTTACATGCTATGATTGGAGAATGTGATCCTGCCAGCAGGTCATATTGGAGTGGTGTCTGGAGCTATGGACTTCATATATGAAAGTCTCTTTCTCAAAACAGAGCTTCAAGGTAGGTATGATTATTGCCTTATTGTGAATAACCAGTAGGAGGACCAGAAAGGTGAAGAACATGCCAGAAACCTAGCTGGTAAACCTCTGAGCCCGGAACTTAATCCCAAGAGCAGATTATTGAGTGTGAACACAGTACTGGAACTCAGCAACGTGGAGACTGTAAGATGGCAAGTCCACCCTGGGAGGAAGCAGAGTGAAGGGGATAAGATGACAGCTCTTATATATTTGTTACGTGCATGACCTAGTAGGCAGCAAGGATGGAATTTGCCCGAAATTCTGAAGTTTGAATCTTCATGCAATATACTACCCTGCCCACAACATGAGCTGTGGGCAGAGAGACATTCTCTAACTTCAGAAGGCAAACTTTTCCACTGGGGAGAGAAAGCTGTCAAAAACTTCTCACTGGGTCGGGGGTGTCTGGGAGACTTTTAAGGTTGACTCGGTCATGATCCTACCCCAGATCCTGCTACTTTCTTGGTTTCCAGAGCAACAGCGCAGGATGGGGAGAACATACGTGGTATCAGATTTGGACAGGGAGGCGAGCAGCAGTGTTTGTCGGTGGGAACGGAGTGTGACACACACAGCCTGGGCTCCGTGCCTTGCCCAAGCTGTCACACGCACCACATCCTCCAGAAGCAGGGTGATAACAGCCTGGAATCCACCAACCCCTTGCCTGTCTTTAAAGAAGAATAGCAGGGAAAGAGACAAAATAAGGACAAGGCAGAAGGAGAAGACACTGGTTCAGCTGGAAGAAATTCCTACCCTGGTTTACAGCATCCTCAAAGGACCACAGGGTTAGAGAACAATTGCCACTCCCAAAGTCTCCAGACACCTCCAACCCTCATGACTTGGATAACGATTTGCAAAATTAAATTACTTCTCATTGGGACATGGTTCATTATGATTGGAGCTGGTAATTTTTCAGAGACCAGGTCTGCATGAAAGTGTAGGTCAGGGCAAAGTATAGGAAGCGTCAGGAACCAATTTCATTATCTTCTGATAAGCAGGATACAAATAAGGAAAGGATGTTTACAAGAGACCTTTCTGGATATAGTTCTGGAGTCAGCTGGAGAATTAAGAGAGGGGATTAAAATAAATATATATATATATATATTGAATCCATCTGGAATCTTAAAGAAGCTATTACTCAAGGAAGAAAAGGGATGAATTCAGAAATGGCTCCAGTCCCATAATAGAAAAGGCAACTTAGACTACAGAGTTCCCAGCTCGTACCAGAAGATCATGCTTACTGAAAGTTCCCTTCCAACATCTCTGGCCTATAGGTGATTCTTTAGATCTGATGTGCAAGAAACCAAATCCACTGGTTCCAGAGAATCAGTAGAGAGGCTCAAAACCATTTTCCCAGAGCAGATGGTAAATTCCTTGCTCTTCTTTCTTTTCTTCAATCTTGTTCTCCCATGAATGTCTTTTGCAAGATGAATTCTGTGGAATCCAGAAGCCACATTCTACACCTGGTAGAGACCAGGCATAGAGGGAATATGGATCTCTCTGCTGCAAGGCATCTAAGAGACGCCGGAGATCAACTCTTCTGTGTACAGAGAGAAGCGCACAGCTCTAGGGGCCTCCTAGAGTCATGGTATGCAAATAATTAAACAAATGGTTTAACAGCAATGTTGTCAGAAAAAGAATTTCCAATTCCATCACCATGGTGACAGTTCATCAGAAAAAGTCTAAATCTAAAAATTGCCTTCACTTGGCTGATGGAAAATAATAAATAAGGCTCCCAGGGCCTGTACTTTGTATTATCTATTACTACCATCCTGAACTCTCCCCTAGTTCTGCCTTTATACCTGGCTTGGTCCTAGCATAGCTATAGCCTCCTGTGATTTCCCAGGATGCTTAAAAGGTGAGTGGCTAATTTCCCAAATTCCAAAATCACCAGCCTATCTCCTCTCCCCATGCTCTTGCTGGCATCCATTAGCCTTTGACCCTGGGTTTATTAACTGTCCACAGCAATTTCATAGATGAGGTATTTATGAAAATGACTCTTAAGCTCCCAAGTGTGGTGACTCCCTGGGAGAGGCTTAGCAGGAGAGGAGATTAGGATATTCTGAGAACTGAATCAGAAATGGACACCTGTGACTTCCTTCTGTTCTAAGGGAAATGCTACAGCCTAATTTTTATATTAAAAATGAAATTATGTGAAGGCATCCTGAAATAGACAAAGTATGTTGTTTTGCCATTTCTGGGAGAACTGCAATTCAAGCAAATGTGGTGGGTGTGACGCTTTGAAGAAGTTGGGTCAAGAACAAGAACTGAAAGAGGAGCATCAAGTTTAAGTTCAGGAATGTCTGCTCTGTCTTTGCAGAGACAAGAAAATATCAGGGACCACCCAAGTCCATCAGCTGTGGACTAAGTGAATCATGACACAACCACACAATGGAACACCATGCAAGAGTATGATACACAAACTACTGAAGATCTAGAGTTACTGACATGGAAAGATGCCCATGAAGTATTGTTAGCAAAAAAGAAAAGAAAATCAGGCTACAAAACAACATGCATAGCATAATCCTATTTAAAGTGTATCTTTACACGCGTATGTATATAAGGAAAAGAGTAGAAGGCTATATACTGAAATGTTAATGACTGTTACCTCTGCTGGCTTTTTTTATTTTCATATAATTTTGGTACCTAAAACATTATTTTATGCAATGAGCTTGTATGAATATTATAATCAGAAAAAAAAAACCCACACCAAAACCCTAGAGCTACTTTTAGATTGACTTTTAAGAATAAAGGATAGGGATCAGGTCTCTACTGTACCAGGCATTGTTGCGGAAGGCAAAATTTTAAAACTCCATGGTCCCTGCCCTCAGGGGGCTTGAAGTCTAAATGAGGTGATATTGTGCAGAATAACATGAAATTTACCACTAAGTCATAGATCTTTAGGATTAAAAAAACTAAGCATTAGATGACAGTGGACCACGTTTCCATGGGTAGGCAGACTTAGGATGGTGGTTGAGTAAAAGAAAATTGAGGGGCCCATCCCAGATTGGTGTAATATTGGCCAAGTTGTTCATGTGCTCTGGGGTTCAGTTTTCCCATCTGAAAGTAGAATTAGTAACAATAGATGAGGTAAAGCACACAGCACAGTGCTGCACAGGCTACATTCAGAAAATGCCCACCTTTCTGATTATTTTATCATTTCTGCCAAGGGCTTAGAGTAATCTAGTGTGGGAACAACTTTAGATAGAAGAAAGACCAGTCTTTGTTATAGTATTTCTTGATGCTCACAGTCATGTCCCTTTTGAAAAGACACTTCCTCTAGCATAAGTGTTTAAACAAGTATTTAAATCAAATGGCATTCATTTACCCAGGAACATGCAGAAGTCTGGCCCGTACTTCTCCAGCACAATGCAGTTTTTATTGTAGTACTTAATCTGTTGATGACTTAATCTGTTGATGAAGCCAATCAATGGCTTTCCCTGCTTCCTAAGCAAATGACTTACTGCACTCCAATCAAAAGCCACTTTTAATCTGATTCCTTTTCACTCAACTCTCCACCGTGACCCATATGCCATTTCATTCCTCCTTCCCCCTCTTGAATGTAATAAGCCTGGTCCAATTTGCTTGTGTAAACAGAAGGCTGAGGCAGGCGGGGGACGTCACTTGGCCGCAGCGGTTCTGCTTTTTATACATTCCTCCCGCCTTGCTTCCTGAGACCTTTCAATAGAGCCAGACTTGGAGGAGAGTTATATTAAACAGTTTGACTCCAAACCTAAACAGCCCCTGAAGCATTAGTGGTTCAAAGATCTCCTGGTGCATTTATGAAAAGCCATTGATCTGGGAAGAGGTGTTAGAGGACTTGAAATGCACTAAGAAAACTCCTTTGCTGGCAGGAGGCAGAGTGGTTTTCATTAAGGAACTGCCCTTTATCTCGTCACAATGCTGACCTGCTGGAGCTGAGACGGGCTGCTTCCTTTCGCCTTTAAGGGAAGCTGCCTCTGCTCAGAAACGACGATAAGAAAGCATTCATTTTCAAGACACCCACAAAGGACAGAAGTGTGACACTGTGGTGGCTTACTTTTCTGAGTTTAATCCCCAAATATTCTTTAGATTCTAAACTTTGTGACCATCTCCGATGCACAGAAACCTTAAGGGCTTATTTCTCCAAATGTTTGGTTAATAGTAGCTGGAAAACAAAATCTGTGAATTACGTACTTCAGAACTCAGGGGGACTTGAAATATCACCTAGAACTGGGTATACTCTTAACTCAGGATCATACCTGTCCCAGGGAACACTGGTCAGCTTCAGGGCTGTGTAAGCTGCCACAAATCCCATTCTGCGCTTACCAGCTGGGTGAACTGAAATGAATTATTTCTCTTGTATTTTCTCTTGCCTTTGCCATGGTTTTCTCATCTAGAAACTGGGCATTATAACCTCCTAGGTTTCTTGCAAGGATTAAATATGATAATACATGTAAAATGCCAATGCACAATGCCTGGCACATAGTTGGTACTCATAAATGCTGCAATCATCATTGCTCGTTATTACTATATTCAGGCAGTCTAACAATTGTAAGCAATATTTTGCATTTATTTGCACATGTCCACTTTCCTGGGAAGAGGTCCATACGTTTCATTTTCGTTTTCTTCTAAAGGACGGGAACGACTAAGCTAGCTTGACTCTCTCCTTTAATTGACGAGTAAAATCCTACCCAGAGGTTTAAGTATTTTTTTGACAATCATATGGTAAGCTAGAGGCAAGGCGAGAGCTAGAACCAGAAATCTATGGATTCACTGTCCAGTGCTTTGCAAAATTTTGGAAACATTAGCAAAGGCAGTCCAGGCCTTGCACAAAAGTGATCTATAAATAAATGTTGAATAGAACTGGACACATATTGGTGGCTTCAAGGCAAAGGTAGTGTTCAGGGGTTTGGAGGTGTGTGATGGCTTTGGAAAACACATATAATCAACAGATATAATCAACAGAAGACGGGGTGTGCAAACCAGACAGGAGGAGGACTGGATGGGAACTCCAGGAAGAAAACACCCCAGTTGCAAATTTCTCTGCGTTTCCCATGCAGTAGCAAAGTGAGTTGATACCATAAGCTATCCATAAGCTTTATCAAATCCAAGAGAATCTATGCATAGCTGACTTAGGAAACAAACAGCAAATACTTTTTGAATTCTGAGTGATTGTACCTCTTTCTCCAAGAAGACACAAAGACAGACCTCAGACTTTGAGGTTGGCACTCTTTTTGTTAACCATGTTCCTTAAAATACTTTGATATTTTCCTAGTTCATTTGTTCTCAAAGGGTGGCCCTGGGCCAGCACTATAGCTGTCACTGGGGGAACTTGCTAGACATGCAAAATTTGCGTCCTCTCCTCAGACCTACTGCATCAGAGACTGTGGGGTGGGGCCCAGCAATCTGTTTTAACTAGTTTCCGGGTAATTCTGGTATGCACTCAACTTTGAGAACCATTGACTTAACTGGTGTGTCAGAGAAACCAAGCAAGAAATGAGGGCTTGAAAAAGGCTTCCAGCAACCTGAATCCCTAGAATACATTTTTGTTTGTTTGTTTGAAATAAGTTAGAACTTGATTAGTAACTTAGATCTTCCTGTGTTTTGCAAACAAGAGATCTTGGAAGGAAGTAGAAAATCAATTTCAAGGCCTTTCATCTCAGTTACAATGACACATTCATTTTAGCATTGTGTGGGGAGGGAGGGAGGGAGAGCGAGAAGAAGGCGGTGGTTGGGTTTGTGGAGAGGAATACACAATTCCAATGGAATCCACTGTAATTTAGGGGCAATTAGCATCTGCACATTCTCCATCCATGAAGCTCCATTAATCCAGTTAATCCTCATCTTCTAATCAAAAACAAACATCCTTGAGTGTACTTGGGATCCTTTTAACACATTCCCCCCACCTGAATGCTGTCCTCTGCCTTGTAATCCAGGGCTTTTAGGAACCACTTCAGCTTTTGGAAAGGGGGGATCTACCCACCACCTTGGCTGGGTCCCACCAGCCCCTTGGAAAACTGCCCTCTCCTAGGCTGCACCCTCCCCTGAAGCTTGTTCTTTGACTAGACCTGCCTTCTCCCTGCTATTATTTAAGTCATTCTTGATGCTTCTTTGCTATTCTGGGCAGCCTTCCCTGGTGACTTTCTGAACGCCCCTTGGCTGAACACACAAGTGCTTGGATAATACTAATGCCTTGCATTGCTAAGTCACTTTACTGTTTCCAAAGGACTTTCCTAGTCCACTTTCCATTTGATCCTCCAGACTATCATAATATCATTACTATTTCTCCATTTCCCACCCACTCCCACCCTCTCTCTGCAATTTACAGAAGGGAGCCACTGAGGCTTCCAGGGGTTTTGTGACCTACCAAACCTGCACAGCTAGTAAACAATGACAGGGTAGGTTCAAACCCAGGTCTCCTG
Source organism: Plecturocebus donacophilus (assembly GCA_004027715.1). Lineage (NCBI taxonomy): Eukaryota > Metazoa > Chordata > Mammalia > Primates > Pitheciidae > Plecturocebus > Plecturocebus donacophilus. Next base: position 4,349 of record PVKP010037617.1, on the reverse strand, counting down.
ATCCGCAGGCAGAGATTATAGAACAGTCTCTTTCTGACCACCCACCTAAATCCATAATACCGATGAATAAGGCATTTGTCCTTTCACTATGTTTATGTCTTGGAATGTCTTTGTATCTATGGAAATCACTGCATCTTCCTTAATTTAGAAGCTTCTAAAGAGAAGAAATCCTATCTGCGTAACTCAGGCTCAAATAATACTGTAAAGTACTTCTGCCTATTCAAAATATTTTCATTTTTATCTTATTTTACCCACAAAACAATCATCTGAGTTAAGGAGGATAAGCAATATTACATCTATTTAATGTTAAGAAAACTGAAGTTTGGCCAATAAAAACAACTTATTGGCTCAGAAGTAGAAAGTGGTATGGTTGGAAATAGAATACAGATTTCTAATTTCTGGTTCTGTATTTATCTATTAGATATGTGGTTTTAAAATTGTGACCCTAGGGCTCTTGTATGTTTCCTCATGGAAAAGTGAGGCAGGCAGGGCTCAGGGTATTCTACTACTGGTTTAACTAAAAGCTTTCCTCTCCTGAAAAGCAGCTTAGAAGCCCCTGACAGGTCCTCATTTCCTGTCTAGAGTATCCAGCATGACAGTAGTACTAGCCAGGTGTAAGCAGTGGCTTCACAATAATATCCTTGAAGATGGCCCTGGTAAGCCTTGAAGTTTCTGCAAGCAAACACTTGTTGAATTACTATGTGCTGAGTACCATGTTCGTGTCTGGAACTAGAGGGGTAGAAAAAAATTATGGAGATAATTTCACCTCTGCCCTCATAGAACATGTCTTCAGATAGACCTGAAATGGATCATCTCACCAATAAATAATTCCAAATCATAATAAAAGCTATGAAGGAAAGATCTGTTTGCTGCATGAAAGGGTAGGCAGCAGGGTCTCACCCAAACAGGAGGTCAGGGAATTGCAGTTCATGGAGGTTACACTGAAATTAGGTTTTCTTGGGAGAGCACGCCTGCTGCACGGAACAGCATTGTCTAGCATGATGAGGCAAGTGTTTGTCCTGGTTAAGAAATCCAGAGGAGACGCAGCTGGCTGTGGCCCAGGGAGCAAGAACAGAGTGGCAGGAGATAGGAGACAGGGGTCAGGAGGAACAGGGCATTGAATTTATGCATAGCAAGTTGGGCAGCCATTGCAGGGACCTAAGTAAGGAGTATCATGATTGATTGACAGTCATGACGACTTCGGCTATTGTCTGGAGAACAAACTGAAGTTGGTCAAAAGCATAAACAAAAGAGAGTTAGCGGGAGGTGATTAGGTGGTTTTCCTTTGTTACACAGTTAGAAGTGCCTGGAGGGATTTTATAATTTAATGTGAAAGAGAGGGCAGACAGCATGGACAACAAGAGCAAGCATGGTAGAAAATAAAAAGCACTACTTCGGATTAGACGATGTGGTTCCAATCCTGTACCCCCACATCCCGGATGTGTAATGTAGGACAGGACACCTAACCAACCCCTCTGGGCCTTATTGTCCCCATGTGTGACAAGGGGTTAATAATCCAAACTCAGCAGGTTATTAGGATGCCCATTAAATAGTGTCAGGGAAAGTCCTTTATGAATGGGAAGGCACTATGAAAATGCAGGATGTCATTATCATGAACCATGTCCACATATACAAAATAATTACAATTATGGTTCTGAGTAAATAGGGAAGAACATTTTTTATCTCTGTATCCTGAAAATAAGTTACTGGAAACCAAGATTTTTGTGTTCTTAGGCTAGTTAGAAGTTTAGATTTGTATTTCATAAATCTACCTTTTTAATGCTAGAAACTTTACCATCGATGAGTAAAAATCACTTTAATCTTTAGATCACATTTGCTCACGATTATAAAATAATCATATTTAGTTTGTACCACGTCTTCCAAGCCTTACTCATTTATGTGCCAGTCATTTTTTCTGTCATAGATGTATAAATAGTAACTTCACGTTTTACTTAAATTGAAGTTATACAGATTCCCAATTTTTAGTTTTATTTATTTATTATTTATTTAAGAAATTTCAATGTAAAGAATACTACCTGTGAAGTCATGGAGTTGAAATGCTAGTTATTTTTTATTTCCTGGTTCATATGAAAATAGTTGCAGGACTATTAACATATAATATAAACTATCTAATGGGACTTCACATAACACTCTTGGTCAACACTGTGCTTGGGAAACAAGCTTATTCTATTCATACGTGTAAAATGAATTTTATTGTGTATATTTGAAGGAACAACATGATATGGAATACAAACAGATAGTAAAAAAGATGCCATAGTGAAGCAAATTAACATAGCCATCATCTCATAGGTATCGATTTTTCTTTCGTTTTTTTTTTGTAGCTGAAACCTACTCATGTCGCATGAATCCCAAATACAGCACAATTTTCTTACCTATATTCTTCCGCTTGTATATTAGGTCTGCAGACCTGGCCAACTTCCATATCTGCTACTCTGTACAGACCGCCATCTCCCATCTCCTCTCAAGCTATCCCCGGCCTGGTAACCACTGTTTTATTCTCTATTTCTGTACATTTGCTTTTTTTTTTGTTTAGACTCCACATACAAGTGAGATAACACAATCATTTTCTTTCAGTGTCTGGTTTGGTTCACACAGTGCACTTCAGGCTCATCTATGTGGTAGCAAATGGCAAGATCTATCCTTTTTAGGGCTGAATAATATTCCAATCTATACACATACTACAGTGTATCCATCTGTCTGTCACCGGACACTTAGGTTTGCTGCCATGTGTTGGCTGTCACGAATAACGCTGCAGTGAACATGGGCATTCGGGTATCTTTATGAGGTGGTGGTTTCTTTTCCTTTGGGTATATGCCCAGAAGAGAGATTGTTAGGTAATTTCACTTTTAATTTCCTTAGGAACATCCACACTGTTTCACATAATGGCTGGACCAATCTACATTACCCAGCAACAGTGTACAAGTGTTCCCTTTTCTCTATACCCTCACCAACACTTGTTATCTTGTGAATTCTTGATAGTTACCATCCAGATGGGTATCAGGTGGTATCTCGGTTTTGATTAATGATTAATAAGTTAATGAAAGATGTTGAGCACCTTTTCATGCACCTGTTGGCCATTTTCACATATTCTTTGTAGAAATGTCTATTTGGTCTTTTGCCCATTTTTAAATAGGGTTATGTGGTTTTTCCATGATTCTATGAGTTCTTTATGAATCTTGAGTATTAACCCTTTATCATATATATGGCTTGTAAATAGTTTTTCCCAATCCATATGCTGCTGTTTCATTTGCTGATTACTTCCGTGGCTATGCAGAAACTTTTTAGTTTGATGTGGTCTCATTTATTTGCTTTTGCTTTTGTGGCCTGAGCCTTTGGTGTGATGTCCAAAAAAACCCTGTCAAGGCCAATCAGTGTCCTGGAGCTTTTTCCTTACATTCTCTTCTAGGAGTTTTATGGTTTCAGATCTTACACGTAGGCCTTCTATCCCTGGTGAGTCCATTTGTTGTGAGTGGTGTAAGCTAAGCGTCCAATTCCATTCTTTTACATGTGCAAACCCAGTTTTCTCAGCACTGTTCATTGAACAGACTATCTTTTCCCCATTGTGTCCTCTTGGTGCCCTCGTTGAAAATAGTTGACTATCAAGCTATTCATATTTTAGGTCTTTTTCAATATAAAATTAACAGGGCCTTCTACTGGCCCAGTGGTGCCTAACATTAGAATCACCTGGAGAGTTTCTAAAACTCTTGAGGCCCAGCTAAACTTCAGATCAATTAAATAAAAACCTCACTTCCTGGGGCCTAAGACTCGGTATTTTTAAAAATTTCCTGAGAAGATTTTTTTTTTTTCTTTTTGAGACAGGGTTTTGCTCTGTCACCCAAGCTGGAGTGCAGTGGCTCAATCACTGCTCACGGCAACCTCAACCTCTCTAGGCTCAGGAGATCCTCCCAACCTCAGCCCCCTAAGCAGCTGGGACTGCAGGTGCAAGCCACCACACTCAGATAATTTTTTTTTTTTTTTTTGGTACAGATGGGGTTTTGTCATGTTTCCCAGGCTGGTTTCGAACTCCTGGACTCAAGCTATCTGCCCCCCTCAGCCTCTCAAAGTGCTGGGATTACAGGTGTAAGCTACTGCACCAAGCATCCCTGAGATAATTTTTATGTGAACTGAGACTGTGAACCACTGACTTAGATTCTTGGATGCCTTCTAGAACTTCTAGGATTAGACAAATATTGCAGATAGACTATAAGAGAAGAACCTGGTTGTAGTGAAGACAATCACTGTTATGTTCTCTAGAGGGAGGGCCATCTTGATCAATAATAGCAGTGGCAGTAGTAACAGTAATACTGCTACTACTGATGGCAACAGTG
>PVKP010037616.1:0-21527 GCA_004027715.1 Plecturocebus donacophilus | reverse complement strand
AAGCTTCATAAGTGAAGGAAAAATAAAATTTTTTACGAACAAACAAGTACTCAGAGATTACATCACCACCAGGCCTGCTTTACAAGAGCTTCTGAAAGAAGCACTACACATGGATGGGAACAACCAGTATCAGCCATTCCAAAAACATACCAAAAGGTAAAGAGCATCACCATAATGAAGAATCTACATCAACTAATGGACAAAACAGCCTGTTAGCATTACCAGAAGCTGTGATTTTTGTCTCTGATAAAATAGACTTTAAAACAACAAAGAACTCAAGAAACAAAGAGGGACATTACATGGTGGTGAAAGGATCAATGCAACAAGAAGAGCTAACGATCCTAAATATATACGCACCCATTACAGGAGCACCCAGATACATAGGGCAAGTTCTTAATGACTTACAAAGAAACTTAGACTCCCACACAATAATAGTGGGAGACTTTAACACTACAATGTCAATATTACATAGATCAACGAGATAGAAAATCAACAAGGATATCCAGGACTTGGACTCAGACCTGGAACAACTAGACTTAACAAATATTTACAGAACTCTCCTCCCGCAAATCCACAAAACATACATTTTTCTCAGTATCACATTATATCTGTTTTTAAAGTGACCACATAATTGGAAGTAAATCACTCCCCAGCAATTGCATAGCATTTCACAGGTTTAAATAAAATATTGGTTGTCTGCTTATTTGTTATTTTCATCCCCTATTCCTACCTTTCTCCATTGTTAAGCACAATTATTGGCATAAAAGAGGTTTTTAATACCCATTTTTAGACTGTATTCTAGCCTGGGCAATAAAACAAGAATCCCGTTCTCTCTCCCTCTTTCTCTTCCTCTTTCTTTCTCTCTTTCATTCTTTTTTTTTTCTTTCTTTCTTTTGCTGTTTCTTTCTCTCCTTTTCTAAAATCTCTTCCTCTTTCTTTCTCTTTCATTCTTTTTTTCTTCCTTTTGCTGTTTCTTTCTCCTTTTCTCTCTTTTTCTAAAATTTCTTACTCTTTCTTTCTCTCTTTTATTCTTTTTATTCTAAAAAAAAATTATATGATTATATTCTTTGGTAATGTATCTGTTCATATCTTTTGCCCATTTTTGAAAATTGATTTTTGTTTTCTTATTGTGGAGTTTTAAAGTTCTTTATGTATTTTGGATGCAAATCCTTTTTCAGCCACATGTTTGCAAGTATTTCCTTCCAGTCTGTGGCTGTGAATTTCAGTTTCCTACTGATGCTATAATAAGTCAGTGACTTAAATAATACAAACTTATCTACAAATTTTTCTCAGGGGTCAGAAGTCTCAGACACATGATGTTGCAAGGCTACGTTGTGTTTAGAGGGTTTAAGGGGGAATTTATTTCCTTCCCTCTTTTAGTTTCTAGAGGCTGCCTGCATTTCTTGGTTCATGACCCCATCCTCCATCTTCAAAGCCAGCAGCACAGTATTTTGCAGTCTCTCTCTCTGACTCTTACACTCCTGCCTTCCTTTTATAAGAACCCTTGTGTTTACTTTGGGATAACCCAGATAATTCAGGATAATCTCCCTATCTGAAAATCCTTAACCACATCTGCAAAATCCCTTTTGCATGTAAAGTGACATATAGGATCTGGAGATTAGAATGTAGACATCCTTGGGGGCCATTATTCAACATATGACACTTGTCTTTTGATTCTCTTAGTAGCCTATTTCCAAAAGAAGTTGTTTTAAAACTTTTAATAGAGGTCATTTTATAAATTTTCTTTGATGGTTTTTACTTTTGGTATGGTATCTAAAAATTAATCATCAAAAATCACCTAGATGTTCTCCTATGTTTCCTTCAATAAGTTTTATAATATTCTATATTCTATTTAGGCTTATGATTCAATGATTCATTTTGACTTGATATTTATGACACTATAAGGTCTGCATTAGGATCTGTTATTTTGTACAGGTATTAGTTCCTCATCACTGCTGTAACAGATTACTACAAATTTACTGGCCTAAAAGGACACACATTTATTATTTTACAGTTCTTGAGATGAGAAATCCAAAATGGTTGTTGGGAGCTGTGTTACTTCTGGAGGTTCTAAGGGAGAATCTGTTTCCTTGTATTCTCAGCTTCTAGAGGTCACCTCCATTTCTTGGCTCATGGACACTCCCCCCATTATCAAAGCAGTAGCATGATGTATTAAAATCTCTGCCCCTATTGTTACATCTCATTCTAAAATCATTCTTCTTTCATCTCATTCTTTCCCTCCTGTTGCCTTCTCATAAGACACTGTGACTGCTTAATTTTAACTGGATAATGCAGTATAATGTCCCATATCAGAATCTTTAATCATATCCACAGAGTCCCTTTTATCACATAAGGCAACAAAATACCAGCAAGCTATTTTGTAGATATCAATAAACTGATTTTAAAGTTTATACAAAAGGCAAACAGCCTAGCATAGGGAATGCAATAATGAAAAATAACAACAAAGTTGAAGGACTCACATTACATGGTTTTAAGACTTATTATAAAGCTATAAAATCAACACAGTATGGTGCTGGTTAAAGAATAAGCACATGGTATAAAAACAGCCCAGAAATAGACCCACATGAAGATGTTCAACTGATTGTTAAAAAGGAGTTCAGACAATGCATAGGATATGGGAATAACTGGATATCTGTATGTGTGGTAGATAGAACAATTGAATATATAGAATAATAGGATATATAGATTCAATGGGGTTGCATTGAATCTATATATCAAGAAGGGAGGATTAATATCTGAACAACTTGAATTTTCCATTCTATGAACATGGATTATTTATTTAGATATTTAAATTTTTTTGTCATAGTTTGTAGCTTTTGGTATTAAAGTCTATACATGTTTTAAAATATTTTTTGGGTTTATACTGTTTTTATTTGGATAGTACAACTATAATTTCAAATTGATTTTTGAATTTCAAATTTCGATGATTTATTTATGCACATTCAAGACTGTAAAACAATTGACTTTTGTTTATTAACTCATATCCTTCCTGCATCTTGCTATAATTGCTGATTTTTACCAGGAGATGATTTGTTTTTTATCAGTTATGTAGGCTTTCCTACATATACAGATATATCTGTTAACAAAAGCTTTTTATTTTTTCATTCTGTACTTTTTAATTTCTTTTTTTCTTGACTTTCAGTCCAATGTTGAGTAGGGATAGTGAGAGAGTACATCATTGCCTTGTTCCTGATCTTAAGAGCAAAGCACCCACTTTCTCACCACAAGTATAATAATCAGCTAATGGTTTTTGGTGAATATTCTTTATGATGCTGAGGAAGTCTCCTTCTATTTCTAATTTGTTGAGAGTTTCTTTTTTATCCTAAATGGGTGTGTTTTTAAATGTATCAACTGATATGTCCATATTTTATTTCTTTAGCATATTGATTTGGTAGATTATTGCATCGGTTAATTTTTAAAAATAGATATAGCCTTTTATACCTGGAACAAATCACACTTGATTATCATCTATAATTCTTTGTATGTATTGTTGGGTTTGATTTGCTAATATTTTGTTAAAGGGCTTTGCATCTATGTTCATAGCATATATTGATATGTAATTAATTCCTCTTTTTCATAATGAAAATTTATCTGGTTTTGGTATTATGGTAGTGCTGACCCCACAAAATGAGTAAGAAAGTATTCTTTCAGCTTCTACTTTCCAGACTAGATTATGGAGAATTGGTATCATTTCTTTATTAAATGTTTGGTAGAATTCACTAGAGAAACTATACTGGCCTAGTGCTTTCTTTCTCAAATAAGTTATTAATTTTTGATTCAATGTTAAATAATAGATACAGACCTATTCAGGTTATCTATTTCTTCTTAGGTGAGTATTGGTAGTTTGTGTCTTTCAATAAATTTCTCCTTTTCATTTAAGTTATTAAATTTGTAGATAGATAATTGTTCACAGCATTCCCTGATTATCCTTAATGACCATGGAATAAGTAGTAGTAATCTGTCTTCCATTTACTATATTAGTAAGGTGTGAATTTTGATTAGCCTAGGTAGAGGCCTATCAATTTTATTGACATTTTGAAGAACAAGGTTTGTATTTTTTTGATTTTCTCTATTTTTTTTTGTTTTCAATTTCATAAATTTTTCTACTTTTATATTATTTCTTCTTTTTTTCTTTTTGCTTGTTTTTTGGCTTAAATTGCTCTTCTTTCTCCAGTTACCTAAAGTAAAATTCTAGATTACTTATTTTAGATCTTTTTTAAAAAATATATGCATCCATACTATAAATCTCCCTCAAAGCACTGCTTTTGCTGGATCCTGCAAAATTTGCTAAGTTAAATTGATGTTTTATTTAATTCAGAACAATTAAAGGTTTTCTGGATCCTTGGATCCATGAGTAAATCTGAAGCATATTGTTTAATCCCCAAATGTGCAGATCTTCTAGCTATCATTCTGTTTTTGATATCTTGTTTATTTCTCTATGGTCAGACAACACACTTTGTATATCTTTTCACTCTTTTAAATTTGTTAAGGTGTGTTTTATGGCCCAAAAGTCTACCCTGATGAATATTCTTTGTGATCTTGAGGGTAATATATATTCAGCTGTTGGGTGACGTATTCCATACATATCAAATAAATCAAGTTAATTAATAGTGATGTTCAGGTCAATTATGTCCTTACAGACTTTCTGCCTGTTCGTTTTATTAACTAAAGTGTAGGGCTGATAATTTTTTGGCCTCACATATTTTGATGCACTATAGTTAGGTCAATATACATTAAGAATTATTATGTTCTTTGGAGAATTGATCCCTTCGTTATTATGATTTTTATTCCTGAGAATTTTTCTTTTAGTCAAATCTGCTTTGTTTCAGAATTAACATAGGTACTCCAGCTTTGTTGTGATTAGTATTAGCATGGTATGTATTTCTCCATTCCTTTACTTTTGAACTACTTTAGCATTTGTATTTAAAGTTGTTCTTTTCCTATACAACAGGTATTTAGGTATCTTTTTTCACTTAATTTAAATCCATCCTGACAATCTTGATCTTTTATATGGTATATTAAGAACATTCAGATTATTTTTTCATGATATCCCTCAGCTTGAAGAGATCATTCGGATTTAATGTGATAATTGATATAGTTGAATTAATATCTACATTTGTTTTCTATTCTTTGTATTTATTCTTTTCTCCCTTTTTCTTTCTTCACCAATTTAAATTGAGTATTTAATATGATTTTACTTTATTCTCTTACCATGTAAATTCCCATTCCTTTTCATATTTTCAGTAGTTAGACTAGATCTTACAATATACATTTTTAGCCAATCTCTCTCACTTCAAATAATAGCATACCACATCACATGTGGTGTCAGTAACTTACAACAGAATATTCCCAGTTTCTCTGTTCTGTATCATTTGGCAATGCTGTCAGCCATTTCCCTTATAAATATGCTATATTACCCAATATCTTATTACTTTTAACAAAAAAGTTTTCTTTTCAATTATCTAAAAATAAGTAAAATCAAAGGTAATTGTTTATTCTTTTTTTTTTGAACAGTTTATTAAAGATTCCAGTTTCTTAGCTATATAATTTTCCTTTTACCTCAAGAGTTTTTAAGAAAATCTTTTTTCTATTGATGCATAATAGATGTAAATAGTTTCAGGGTACATGTGATATACAAGTAATATTTTAATACATTCATAAAGATCAAATCAGTGTGCTTGGGATATCTGACACCTTAAATATTTGTCCTTTCTTTATGCTAGAACCATTCAGATTCTCTTCCAGCTATTTGGAAATATACAATACATTATTGTACAATATAGTGACCCTAACTTACTAATCTACCTGACACTAGGTCTTACTCTTCCATCCAACCATAGATTTTTACCTATTAACCAACTTCTTCTTATCCTCCTCTCTTCTTCACTCTACCTAGACTCTAACAATCATCAATCTAGTCTGTTTTCCTGAAATCTACTTTTTTAAAAGTCTCCACATGTAAGTGTCAGCATGTGATATTTATCTTTCGGTGTTTGGCTTATTTCACTTAAAATAATGACCTCCTGTTCCATCCACATTGCTGCAAATGACAGGATTTCATTATTTTTGATGTTTGAATAGTATTCCATTGTATATTTATATGCCATTTTAAAAAATTAACTTATCCATTGATAGGCATATAGGTTGATTTCATGTTTTGGCTATTGTGAATAATGCTGAAATAAACATGGAATGCAAATGTTATTTTGATATATGGATTTTCCTTCTTTTGAATATACACGCATCAGTGAAATTGCTGAATCATATGACAGTTCTATTTTTAGTTTTTTCAGGAACTTCCATGCTGATCTTCCTAGTGGCTGAGTGTTTGAGGCTTCCCTTTCCTCCACCTTCTCACTAGCATTATGGCCTTTTTGATACAAGTCATTTTAACTAAGATGACATGATATCGTATTGCAGTTTTGATTTGTATTTCCCTGATAATTAGTAATATTGAGCATTTTTATATGCCTGTTGGTCATTTTTATGTTATTTTAAAATAAATATCTATTCTTTTGCCCATTTTACAATCAGATTATTTGTGGACTTTTTTTTGTGTGTGGAGGTGGTTTTGAATTGTTTGAGCTCATTCCCTTGTCAGTTGGGTAGTTTGCAAATACTTTACCCTATATTGTGGGTTATCTCTTCACCTTGTTGATTATTTCCTTTGCTGTGCAGAAGCTTTTCACGTGATATGATCTTATTTGTTTCTCTTTGCTTTGGTTGCCTGTGCTTTTGAGGTCTTACCCAAAAAAATCTTTGCCCAGACCAATGTCCTAGAGTATTTCTCCAATGTTATTTTCTAGTAGTCTCATAGTTTCAGGTCTTAGATTTAAATCTTTAACCCATTTTGATTTGATTCTTGTGTATGGTGAAAGGTAGGGGTCTAGTTTCATACTTCCATTGGTAGCTGTCCCATTTTCCCAGCGTAGTTTATTGAAATGACTATTCTTTCCCCCATTGGATGTTATTGATGAATATACTTGTTGAAGATAAGCTGGTTATAAATGTGTGAATTTACAGCTCAGTTCTTTATTCTGTTCCATTTGTCTATTAGCCTGTTTTCATGCCAGTACCATGCTGGTTTGGTTACTACAGCTGTTTAGTAAATTTTGAAGTCAGGTAGTGTGATGTCTCCAGCTTTGTTCTTTTTACTGAGAATTGCATTGGCTATCTGGGATCTTTTGTGGTTCCATAAACATTTTAGAAATTTTTTCTATTTCTGTGAAAAATTTCATTGGTATTTTGATAGAAGTTGCATTGAATCTGTAAATTTCTTTGGCTAGTATTGTAAGTTTAGCAATATTACTTCTTCCAGTCCGTGAGCATGGAATATCTTTCTATTTTTTTGTGTCTTCAGTTTATTTCATCAGTGTGTTACAATTTTCCTTGTATAGATCTTTCACTTCTTTGGACAAATTTGTTCCTAGGGATTTCATATTCCTTATAACTATTGTAAATGGGATAACTGTTTATAATAGTTATAAATAATATAAAATACTTAGGAAATGGATTTTTTTTCTGATTGTTCACTGTTGGCATATAAAACTGCTAGTGATTTTTGCATGTTAATTTTGTATCCTACATCTTCACTGAATAAACTTATCAGTTCTGACAGTTTCTTGTAGAGCCTTTAGATTTTTTTTTAGAGCCTTTAGGTTTTTCTAAGTATAAAATCATGTCATCTGAAAACAAACCTAACTTGAACTTTTTCATTCCAATTGGGACAACTTTTTATTTCTTTTGCATAATTGTTTTGACCAGGACTTCCAGAACTATATTGAATAAAAGTGGTGAAAGTAGACATCCTTGTCTTGTTCCAGAGCTTAGAGAAATGGTCTTCAGATTTTTCCCTATTCAGTATATTAGGTGTGGGTTTGTCATACATACGTTTTGTTATTTTTAAGCTAAGTTTCTTTTATATGCAGATCGATGGGGATTTTTACAATAAAAGGATGTTGAATTTTATCAAATGCTTTTTTAGCATCTTTTTAAAGAATCATGTACTTTTTTCTTGAAATTTGTTAATGTGATATATCACATTAATTGAGTTGCATATGTTGGATCATCCTTTCATCTCTAGGATGAATCTCGTTTGATCATGGTGAATGATCTTTTAAATGTGTTGTTGAATTCAGATTGCTAGTATCTTGCTGAGGATTTTTGCATCTACATTCATCAGTGGTGTGTTGGCCTGTACTTTTGTTTATTGTTTGCTCTTACCTAATTAAGGTAATCCTGGTCTCACAGAATGAGTTTGGAGGTATTTTCTGCTTTTTAATTTTTTTGAAGAGTTTGAATAAAATTGGTATTAGCTTGTTAAATGTTCATTCGAATTCAGCAGTGAAGCCATCAGGTGCTGAAATTTTTATTGGGAAGCTTTTTTTTTTTTTTTTTTTTTTGCCTCAATCATGTTACTCACTATTGGTTTATTGAGTTTTTCTATTTTTTTTTATGGCTCTGTATTGGTGGTAGGTTTTATGTATATAGAAATTTATTTATTTCTTCAAGGCTTTCTAATTTGTTGGGGTAAAGTTCATAATAGTTTGAAATGATTCATTGTATTTCTTATGTCTCAGCTGTTATGTCTTCTTTTTTTGTTGTTTCAAATGTTATTTGTTTGAGTCTTCTTTCTCTCTCTTTTACTTAGTCTAGCCAAAGGTTTCCTGATTTTTATCTTTTCAGAAAACCAAATTTTTGTTTCATTGATCTCTTGTAAGTTTTTTTTGTTTCAATTATACTTATTTCTACTCTGATCTTTACTGTTTCCTTCTACAAATTTTGAGTTTGGTTTGTCCTTGTTTTTCTAGTTCCTTGAGTTATATCATTGAATTGTTTATTTGAATTCTTTCTACTATTTTGTATTATGTTTATTGCTATAAACATCCCTCTTAGTACTGTTTTTGCTGTATCCCATAGATTTTGGTATACTTTATTTACATTTTCATTTATTTCAAGAGATTTTAAAATTTGTTGTCTAATTTCTTTACCCACTTATCACTGAGGAGCATGCTATTTAATTGACATATGTTTATAAAATTTCTGAGGTTTCTTTTTTTTAATATCTAATTTTATTCCATTGTGGTCAGAGAAGATACATGATATAATTTCTCCTTTTTTGAATTTGTTTCAGATTTGTTTTGTTGCCTAAGATATGCTATATTCTGAAGAATGTTCTGTGTGCTAATGAAAAGAATGCATATTCTATAGCAGATGGGTGAAATGTTTTGTAAACATCAATTAGATTTAGTGTGTGGTTTAAATTCAGTGTTTCTTGGTTGATTTTCTCTCTGGATGATGTATCCATTACTGAGAGTGGGATGTTGAACAAATGGAGGTTCCTGGAGTGTGGCATACCAAGGGAAGGATAGAAGCTCCCTGTCCTTTTCCCCATACCTCGCCGTATGCATCTCTTCATCTGTATCTTCTGTATTGTAATAGTGAAGGGTAAACATGTTTCTCTGAGTTTTATGAACCTCCCTAGCAAGTTAAATGAACGCCAAAATGGAGTCATGGGAACCCCAACTTGAAGCTAAAGGGTCAGAACTTTCAGAGGCTCAGACTTGTGACCATTGTCTGAAGTTGGGGGCAGTATTGGGGACTGGGCGCTTAATCTGTAGGATCTGATGCTATCTCTAGGTAGATAATGTTGGAACTAAATTGGAGGATATCCAGCTGGTGTCTGCTGCAGAACTGTTTGCTTACTTGATGATGGAGAGAAACCACCCTCAGCACGTAATTGTAGAAGCCTTCATGTTGAAAGCTGATGTGGTGTAAGAGCAGAGAAAAAACAGTTTGTGTGTTTTTCTCCAAACAATATAGCATGATGTTTTGACATATACATAGTGATGTTATTACTATAGTCAAATAAATTAACTTATCCATCATCTCATGTAGTTACCTGTTTTGTTTTGGGGGAAGGGTAGGTGTACCTAAAATCAACTCTCTTAGCAAATTTCCAATATACAATTCCTAATGATAGACCTAGTGATGTAAATTAGATCTCTAGACTTGTTTATCCAAACTAACTGCATTTTTCTACCCTTTGGCCTATATTTCCCCCACCTCTTCTATCCTGGTAACTACCTATGTAATCTCTGTTTTCATAAGTTTTGGTTTTTGTTTTTCCTCTGTTTTTTAGATTTCATACAAAAGTTAGATTATACAGTATTTTATGTGTCTGGCTTATTACATTAACATAATTCTGCGTTCATTCATATTGTCATAAATATCAGAATCTCCTTTTTAAGGTTAAATAATGTTCATATATATGTATACACATGTATATGGCAACTTCTTTATTCATCTGTCAGTGAACACTTAGGGAGTTCTATATCCTGCTATTGTGAATAATTCTGCTCAAATAAATAAAATTAGAAATGAAAGAGACATTACAATGGATGTCTCAGAAATAAAAGGGATCAAAAGAGAGTATTATGAACAATTATATGCCAACAAATTGGATAAACTAGAGAAAATAAATACATTCCTGGAAAAATATAACCTACAAAGACTGAATCAAGAAGAAATAAAAAGCCTGAACTTACCAATTACAAATCATTCAACCAATCAATCAAAGGAGTAGTAAAAATACCTCCCAACAAACAAAAGCTCAGGACTAGAGGGCTTCATGACTTCTTTGAATTTACCAAACATTCAAAGAAGAATTAATACTAATCCTTCCTAAACTCTTCCAAAACATAGAAGTAGACGGTTACAAAGTTTATGATTCTCAGCATTTCATTTTGATTCTTTCTTAGAGTTCCTGTGTCTTTGCTTAGAATATTCATCATTTCTTGCCTGTTGTCTACTTTTCCAATTAGAACCTAATATACTAGTTGTACTTATTTTAAATTCCTATTCTGATAATTCTTAAACTGTGTCCCTGCTGAGTATAGTTGTGATGTTTGCTTTGTCTCTTCTATTTTTTTTTTTTTGACAGAGTATCTGGCAATTTTTAAATTAAACCCAGACGTGGTGTATTTACCAATAAGAACTAAGGTAAATAGACCTTGAGTATGAGCTCATATGCTATTCTATTAAGAGTTGGGCTGATTTTAATGCTTGCTGTAGCTATTGGTGATAGAGGCATTTAATTCTACTAATGTTACATTTTTCTCCCCTCTTGGCTTTGGGTTTTTGAAAATACTATTTAGAGATAGTATGTTTTTATTCTGCAGTTTTTTGATAGACCTTGCAGTTTTCTTCAGCTAGACTCCACTCTTATTATAGTGTTATCTTTCTTGGTGGAATGTGAGGGTATAGAGCAGGGGGATCATTTTATAATCTTTTGATGATGTTTCAGATTTATAGTGGGCCTGTATCTTGTGGCTGTGACCTTCACAAGTTTTTCTCCACTGATATATTTCCACCCCTCTCCACTCCTGCCTCTTACTCTCTCTTGAGTTCAGTGTTCCTAACCTATTTCCTCAAAACACAGTCCACTGTTAACTATGTTTTTTATTTTTAGAGATGAAAAATATTTTGGAGGGATCTCTACTGGGGAGGAATTCCCTACCCTGAGCCATGATAAGATTTCAAAATTATATTCTAGCAAAACAGTTTTCTGCGGAGAGTAAGCTTTTATTATGAAGAGGGCCCTTGCCATGTCTCATAAAGGAGATTCTTTCTGTTTCATTACTAAGACCCAGAGGAGCTCTTTCTTGGATCTTCTTCATAATAATCTGGTGGGTTCCTGATGGTAAAGTCTGCAGAAATGTGGGGGTCCCTTTCAAACCACAATTCTACACGGTTTTTCACTTTTGTATTGATCCATACTTGGCCTCCTAAAATTCACTAAAATTATATGTGTTCTTCTAAATTTATGTTTCCAGGGCTTATATTTTTAAGCATAATACTGTTGCTGTATTTCTCTGGATGTAGCTGACTCTCTAGTTTTGGGAAATTTTTTTCCTTTGGTCCTGTGACCTCGGTTCTCTGATACGTTCACATAGCCATTGATTTTCAGTTTTTGCAGCTTTTCTTGTTTTTTATTCAACATGATATTGGAAGTTTTGGCCAGGGCAATCAAGCAAGAGAAAAAAACAAAGCGTACTCACATAGGAAGAGAGGAAGTCAAATTGTCCCTGAATGTAAACGACATGATTGTATATTTATAAAAACCTATCTTTTCTGCACAAAATCTCCTTAAGCTGATAAGAAACTTCAGCAAAGTCTCAGGATGCAAAATCAACATGCAAAAATCACAAGCATTACTATAAACCAATAACAGACAAACAAAGAGCCAAATCATGAGTGAACTCCCATTCACAACTGCTACAAAGAGAATAAAATACCTAGGAATACAACTAACAAGGGATGTAAAGGACGTATTCAAGGAGAACTACAAACCACTGCTCAAAGAAATACGAGAGGACACAAACAATTGGAAAAACATTCCATGCTCATTGATAGGAGAATCAATATCATGAAAATAACTATACTTCCCAAAGTAATTTATAGATTCAATGCTATCTCTATCAAGCTACCATTGACTTTCTTCACATAATTAGAAAAAACTACTTAAATTTATATTGAACCAAAAAAGAGCCCATATAACCAAGAGAATCCTAAACAAAAAGAACAAAGCTGGAAGCATCAGATTACCTGACTTCAATATACTACAAGGCTGCAGTGCCCAAAACAGCATGGTACTGATTCCAAAACAGATATATAGACCAATGGAACAGAACAGAGACATCAGAAATAATGCCACACATCTACAACCAACTGATCTTTGATAAACCTGACAAAAACAAGCAATGGGGAAAAGATTCCCTGTTTAATAAATGGTGTTGAGAAAACTGACTAGCCATATGCAGAAAACTGAAACTGGACCACTTTCTTACATCTTATACAAAAATTAACTCAAGATGGATTAAAGACTTAAACATAAGACCTAAAACCATAAAATCCCCAAAAGAAAACCTAGGCAATGCCATTCAGGACATAGGCATGGGGAAACACTTCATGACTAAAACACCAAAAGCGATGGCAAAAGCCAAAATTGATGAATGGAATCTACTTAAACTAAAGTGCTTCTGCACAGCAAAAGAAACTATCCTCAGAGTGAACAGGCAACCTACAGAATGGAAGAAAATTTTTGTAATCTACTCGTCTGACAAACGGCTAATATCCAGAATTTATAAGAAAGTTAAACAAATTTACAAGAAAAAAAAAAACATCAAAAAGCGGGCAAAGGATATAAACAGACACTTCTCAAAATAAGACATTTATGCAGCCAAAAAAACATGAAAAAGAGCTCATCATCACTGGTCATTACATAAATGCAAATCAAAACCACAGTGAAATACCTTCTCACACCAGTTAGAATGGCGATCATTACAAAGTCAGGAAACAACAGATGCTGGAGAGGATGTGGAGAAATAAGAACACTTTTACACTGTTGGTGGGAGTGTAAATTCATTCAACCATTCTGGAAGACAGTGAAACAACTCCTTAAGGATTTAGAACCAGAAATACCATTTGACTCAGCAATCCCATTATTGGGTATATATCCAAAGGATTATAAATCATTCTACTATAATGATACATGTACATATATGTTTATTTTGGCATTGTTCACAATAGCAGAGACTTGGAAACAACTCAAATGCCCATTGATGACAGACTGGATAAAGAAAATGTGGCACATACACACCATGGAATACTATGCAGCCATAAAAAAGGTTGAGTTCATGTCCTTTGCAGGGACATGGATGAAGCAGGAAACTATCATGCTCAACAAACTAACACAAGAGCAGAAAGTCAAACAATTAATGTTTTCACTCATAAGTAGGTGTTGAACAATGAGAACAGATGAACACAGGAATGGGAGCATGACACACTGGAGCCTGTTAGGGGACAAGGGGCTAGGGGAGGGAAAGCATTTGAGAAATACCTAACATAGATGATGGGTTGCTGGGTGCAGCAAACCACCATGGCATGTGTATACCTATGTATCATGTATCTCAGAACTTAAAGTATAATAATAATAATAATAATAATAAAATGGACTTGGTGATTTCCAAGTGCTTTACATGTTAGAAGGGAAGTCAGAAATCAGGAGAGGTAATTTAAATATTTATGGGCAGAAGCTTTCTCTAAAATTGTATGCTTAGGGCAAAAATTCATTTTTTCTCTTTAGAGGTATTTATTTTTTTAAACTTTGCCAGTCAGTAATAACTTGAGGTTTACTTTTTACCTTTAATCAGTGTTTTTTCATAATGTGCTGATGGAGTTTGACTGTTGGAGCGTGTTATGAGATTGATTGTGTACATATGGGGAGATTAGGCAGTGAGCCTGTGCTCAAGTCTGGGTGTTTTATAGAAACTTAGATAATATTCAGTGTAGCGATCTTTGCTCTCAAACTGAATTTTCCTTGTGATGTTTCCATTACTGCACATCTCTCCTGTATCTAAATATTGGACAGATAATTGTGTGCTCTTTTATGCTGCTTGATCACAGAGATTTTCAGGTCTTCAGTGAAGCCAAGCCACGTAATGAGAGAGATACTGCTGGATAATTTTAAGTCTTTCTAGCTATTGTCATTCTTCTTTCCTCAGGAATGTGCTGGTTTGTGTCCTCACCTGAAATTTTTTTTTTTCCTCCTCCAACTTCACCCTTTTCTGCTTTGAATAACTCCACCCCCCCACCGCCTTTTTTTTTTTCATACCATGTGTACGGTTCCCTAAATGACACAGTATTCTGCTTGGCATACTGTTCTTTGGTACCTGTTTGTTGTACCTGTTTTTTGTACCTGTTTGGACCTAATATTTATTTCTTTCTCTTTTTTGGCTCAGTTTTGTGTGTGTGTGTGTGTGTGTGTGTGTGTGTGTGTGTGTGTGTGTGTGTGTGTGTGTGTGTGTTTGTTTTTTTAAACTTCTAGACCCTATGTCCTTTTAAGCAGCTTTCCTTGATTCCTCGGTACATAATGATATGTTCCACCTGGGATTTTCCAAGCATTACGCTTTTATCTCAGAACTTATATTTTTTATAACAAGTGTTTAAGTATTTCTATCCTGCCAAAAAAAAAAAAAAAATTGGGCTGCTTGTCCACAAGAGTTCCCCCTGCCCCCGTCTCTCTTTCTTAACTTAGTCCAGTAGAGCTCAGCAGAATGTCGAGCCTGTAGATGCTCAGTGCACATATATAAGACAGTGAATGATGAATATGAGTAAATCAATAATTGGTATCATCTTGGTGACTACCACTTTTGTCACTTCCAAGCAGTCATTCATTTGAAGCTGCACTTTCAAATTTCATATGAATTACTCTTCCCTTTTCTTTCTCTTTCCTTTTAAAAATTCCAGTTAAAATTTTATAGTACTGAACATGTAGGCTGCTTTTTCCCCCGACAAACTGCTTATCACAGTATGTAGATTAGGAGAGTTTGGTTACCTTAGGTAAATCTGGGTTTACAGTCTGAAGCTCCAGGCTCAAGTTTTACTTTCATCTCTGCTTTTCAAATCGTATAAACTTGGTTAGAGCTCACTTTATCTATAAAAGAATGTCTTCACATGGATTTGGGACTTTCAGTAAGTAAATACAGTTTTCTTAATTGCACTTATATCATGGTTTGTCAAAATCCACTTGCAATGAAAATGGAAGTTCCTGGACAGAGTCTTAGTGCTGTGTGTTGGCTGCTGGCACTTGTACTCTTAAAATAGCATTTTGAGAAACAAACAACAGATGTTATAGAAATAAGAAATTGGCTACTTGAGAGCTGAGCTGGTTAATGTCTTTATTGATAGCAACAGTAGAAACTTACATTTCTGGTATGAAAAAGCATGTAAGATTTTCTTTTAAATAAACACTCAAACATTTTCTTATTTAATTCTCATACTGATATTTTGAAATGGATGCTAGTATTATTCCCAGTTTACTGAGGAGAAAACCTGCAGCTATCTGACTCCAAGTAAGGGAGGTAAATTATGAACCTAGAAGCTACTATCACTCTTCACCTAGAGATAGTTGCACAGAAATTCTCTTAGCTTAATTTGTAATGTGTACTCCTGCCTAAACTCTTCTAATGGCACAATCCATCTTCCTCCTGCAAACTCCACATGTAGCTGTAGATACTGCAAATCTCAGTGTAGAGTTATGGACCAGAGACCCTGAACAAAGAATTGTTTACTGACAGCTAAAAAACAAATTTTTTAACTCCTTGTCAGTGTGCCCAAATGTACCATAATGTATCTAAAACAGTGGTCCCAAGATTGAGAATCCAACTGGCCAAGAAACATTTGGGGATGAAGAAACATCTTCAAGACCAGCTTCTGCAACTGGCCATTCTCAACCACCTGTGACAGAGAAAATTTTTCTTTTCTAGTACCAGAAATCATGAATTCTCTGTCAAAAATTATATCAGTCAGAAATCCAGTCCTAGTTGTAAATGAAAGTGTCATGTCTCTGCCACCTCAGTATGTCTATAAACAGTGAAACCTGTGTCTGGGTTGTAACATTTATGATTCATTTGTCCTTTGGTGAATTAAAATGTTTGACATTCCTACATTAGGTTGTAAAACACAGGAGGATCTTAAGTGGCTAGTATAAAACTCTGTGATTCATGACCAAGAGGAGTGAATGTACCATATTATCTGACCATCGCTTCAACCAGTTTAGGGCCACTTACCTGCTTTCTACATGTCTGGTGTGTAGAGATAAACTATATTTAACGTCACATCATGAGAGTGGTGATGAATTGTTCTTGGAAGTTTTCTGTTGACACTTTCTGAAGCTTTACATTCTCCTGCTGTAACATATCCAGTGGGGAAGTCTCCCACTAAATAGGCATTATAACACTGTGGTTTCCAATGGTCAAATACTTACCTTTGCGAAAGTAATCTGACTATAAAGAACAGAGACTTTTTTATTGTTGATAGTACCTTGATTATCATCTTAAAAAATCTAAATGCTATTGGTTTGGGGGATTAAATTTATGACTGTGTAGTATAATTCTTTATAAATGAATCTCTGACTTTCCCAAGAGTATCAAACACACTAGTTGACAGAAAATCACTTGGTAGAAAAGGCAATGTTTAATATTGCCATGGGGGATAACTCAGGTGGTCACTTTAATACATGCTTTTCATGCTGGAAAGAATTGATAAGAGATGTCTCCAAAAAGTAAAATATTCTGATGTAACTAAGCCTGGGATCAACAGAGATAAAAGTTTGTGGAAAGAGATAAGGCTTGTTGGAGGTTCCCCCTGAGGGGTTTTTGTATTACTTTGTGTAAATGGGGAAAAATGAAGAGATTTTGGAGTCTTCATAATCAGATTCATATCTCCCCTTTGCACAGGTGAGCAGTAAATAGATGTTTGAAAAGCTACTCTTGTGGATGGACTTTTGCTCCTGCTGGACTCATTCTAGTTCCAATTATATCAGAAATGATGAAAATCAATGTTAAGAGTGATCCCTGCTGAAGGTCAGGGGTGAAAAAGGGTCCAGTGTAATAATAATTTAAAGTAACTTCAGAAGACAACTCATCAACTATGAAGAGATCAATTGAACCATTATTATTTTTTTTAATGTACTTGAGCAGTCTCATTGCTGAGGGTGAGACAGCTAAGATTCTTGAGGCAGAAGGAGAGGATTTGGAGAGGGATTTTAGTGATCCTATTAGACTACCAAAAAAGTAATTTATTTTTCATTTTACCATCACTTGTCACCTTGTTTAAAAATGCCTGAGAAATTAATAACTGAAAAATTGGTAGAAAAGTTGTTCTTTCCAGTGACATTGCATATCCTACTGTCTTTAGGTTGATATAGGTAAACCGTAATGCTTGAGCAAACTACTTACATACCCCTAAGAATTAATGGTCTGCTATGAAAATTTTAATTTTTTACAGACTCATTTATTCTTTGAAAATCATATGCAAAAAGATAGCTTTGTTTTTCGTTTGGAAGCAGTTTCATCTTACAATGGGACCATCCTTTTCTTTCTGCTATGGGCCTCCCTTGCTCTATGGGTTTCATCATGTCCTTATGCTTTCTGTCTTACCCTACTCTTTGAATTATGATCAATATTCTTAATAATTCCAATCAATATTTTTTAATGACTCAGTTTTGAACATTCTTAAATGTCAAAGGCTGCTTTGATCTTAATAGAGCAAAGGCTGCTGTTTTAAATTTCTAAATTTCACACTAACAATTTCACTCTTCTTGCTATTCTGGGGCATGTAGAGAAGCAGTATCACTTCAGACATCAAAAAGCTTAAAATGGGTGAAAAAAGGTTGATAAATTGTGTTCATAAATAGTTATGGCAGAACTAAAGAAAAGAAAGAACAGTTCAAGAAATTGAACTGGGTAACAACACATCCTGATGTTGTTTGGATGGGAAGGTACTGGTGAAACTATGAATGGCATCCTTATTTACTCTCAAACATGTCTTGATTTGGAAGATTAATTAATTAGCCTTTTTATATTAATTAAATAACATGACTCAAGAGGTACTTTAAGTTTAGGACAGTCAGTAACTTTTGTTAGTAATCTTTTAAATTGAATCTTAAAACACCTAGGTTTACACAGATAAGAGTACAACTTGTGGAGGTGGACCCACCTGGCTAACTATTGCCAATAACAAGGCTTAAAACATTATCAGCATCCAGAAGCTCTCTTTTTGCTTTCTCCTAGTCCTGTTTTCTATCAAGGTGACCACTATCCAAACCTCCAGAGAGTTGGAATCTTGCAAAATTACTCTGTGTCTACATCTGTTGCTTAGTATTATATTTGCGATATCCACCTATGTTGTGCATGGATTTCATTTTCATTGCTGAATAGTATTCAATTATACAAGTATAACACAGTTTATTTATTCCACAGTAACTAAACTTTTGGATTGTTATTAATTTAGGAACTGTAATGCAGAAATAGTAAAGAGCTCACTTTGGAACTAACTGTAATTTTCATAAGTCATTCCAAATATTTTGAGTGTGTACTTCTCTATTTTTAGAAACTATTTATAGCCCTTGTGTGATGACGATTTATCTTTTAATATACATTAAAATACATAACATTGAAGTTTTATAAATTAAGTAATAATTTAGGTCAGTTTTTTATTAGTGTTAGCTATATGTATTTGAAAATAGTCCTGTTTTCTGAAGTGAGATATATTCCAATATTCTATGATTCCTTGTATTGTGCTTGGTACCCATAGCAATGCGTGACTTCTGCAATAACTCCAAACCCCATGACTTGTACTCAGGATAATAAGAACTTAATTCAGGATGGTGACAGAGAAATGAAAAGATGCCCTAAGCAATACTTTAAAGTATCAATATAGTTTGGCAATAAATTAGATATTATCAGTGAATATACACAGATAACCTTAATAAAATGTCTTATTCATAGTCTCCTATAATGGAGAAACCCAACATTCTTGGAATACAATCCATACGATCCAAGGAAAACACATCAATAAAGTAACAAAGCCAAATTTTCATTATCTTGCTTTATATTAAAATACCATATTTCAACATAGACAGATATCTGATTGATTACTAAAGCCAGATTAATAAGCTGGCATATTAATAATTTAAGATATAATCCTTTTATAAAATCAGAAAAGAAAGACTTCTTAATTCGATTTATTTTCAGTTATGAACACTAATGCTTAGAACCTCGTGAAATTGATACAGGCTGGAGTAGATAACAGAATTCATTTTAGTTTGTTGTGAATCATTTGTGGGTGTACAAACCACTTTTTACTAAGTTGCATCCAAGAGACATTGGCTATAGTTCAGATTTTATCTTTAATCTTAGGCAGAATAAAATAGTATGAAGTCAGAAATGAGTCAAAGAACTGCCACTTAAAGACCTGGGTTACTTGGGATACTTATTTCACTCCTCAGAGTCTTAGTTTCTTCCCAGAAATGGAACATAATGGAATTAATAATATGTGGTAATTAGAAAAAAATGCATAGCAAAATAGGGTGGGACTATATTAAGCCAAAAAATATCTAATTAGAAGGTCAACGGATAAACCAAATCTAAGGGCATGAGAAACTGCAGACATTGTTCCTAAAGGGAGTGAGGGAGGTGCAGTCATGCATTGCCAAAGGACAGAGATACCTTTAGAGAAATACATTGTTTGGCAATTCTGTTGTGCAAACATCACAGAATGTACTTACACAAATCTAGATGGTATAACCTACTACACATCTAGGCTACATGGTATAGCCTATTGCTCTGAGGTTACAAACCTCCATAGTATTTTGCTTACTGAATACAGTGGACAAATGTAACACAATGGAAATTATTTTTGAATCTAAATATATCTAAACATGGAAAAGGTACAGCAAATATATGGTACTATAATCTTATGAGACCACTCCTGAATATGAAGTCTGTTGTTGACTGGAATGTTACTATGTGGCTCATAACAGTAGATGGGCTACACTATACCTCAGGTAAGGATCTTAGTGTCTACTCTATTCTAATGCCCGGAGTTCTGTGTCTCCAGAGACTCATTGACACCCAGTTCCATACCCCCCACATCAACTTAGCAGGGTAGATAAGACTGGAAAATCTTGGTATTAGATGTGAGAACTGTCTTGACTGTGGACTGTAAGATTTGTTTCCGAGGATAAAACGAAGAAACTGAGGCCAGCACCAAAAATAATCCAATGCAAGGGAATTTATTCAGGCTCCTGGGTGAGGTTCTGTGGTCCGGACAGGAGGGGCCGGAGAAGTCCCACAGACTCCTCTTAGACAGCGGGTTTTATAGGGAGTGACACAGCTCGATTGGTTGTGGGAGAGCAAGACTGCTATTGGGTAAGTTACAAGCCTTGACCTAGGACTTGGATTGTTGTTGGTTGGAATTACTTGCCTGCTATTGGTTGTTAAGACTTGACTGCTATTGGTTGTTAAAACTTGGCTGCTATTGGTTGTTAAGACTTGGCTGTGATTGGTTGTTAAGACTCGGCTGCTATTGGTTGTTAAGACTTAGCTGCTATTGGTTATTAAGAAGCTATGGTTGCAGCACCTTGTTTGCATACTGGGCTCTTTAAAGGAAGACCAGGCTGTGCGAGCAAGGGAGAAGGGAACATGCCCAAGCATGTCTGAGCTTGCTCGGGGCTTTTAAAAGGAAGGAAAAAAAGGAGCGGGGGGCACGTGTCCGAGCTCCCAGCCAGACAACCGGCCTTACATTCCGACCTTTTGATGATAGATAGGTGCCGCTCTTTCTGACTACTTCCTGCTGAATAGGGGCGAAGTAAGGGAGACAGGTCAGTTGGCTGGTGCCTCAACTGAGAATCGGACGAAGGGATGAAGCAGCATTTGGTTGACGGCCACTTGTCCAATTTCTCGCATATGAGTTTTTAGGAACCTGAGAAGAAAAGGGGCCATTAGTAATAGTAAACAAATTACAATGACAGGAGTGATGATAGGGGTTAGCCAAGTAAGCATGGGATGCCACCAGCTTAGAGACAAAACTCCTATATTTTGCTTTTTGTGGAGGTTTTCCTGGAGATAGTGGAGAGTGTTGATATTCTTCTCTACTAGGCC
>PVKP010037615.1:0-21505 GCA_004027715.1 Plecturocebus donacophilus | reverse complement strand
CATCACATACTGGGGCCTGTTGGGGATGGGGGAACTAGGGGAGGGATAGCAAAGGGTGGGGGGATTGGGGAGGGATAACATTAGGAGAAATACCTAGTGTAGATGACGGGGGGATGGATGCAGCAAACCACCATAGCATGTGTGTACCTATGTAACAATCCTGCATGATCTGTACAGGTACCCCAGAACTTAAAGTATAATAATAAAAAAGAGAAAATTTTTTAAAAAAGAAAATTATTTCACAAAATTTTCACTTAAAATTCCTACTACCTTTAGAATGAATTTCTGATGAGATTACATAGATTCAATAATCCCATTTTCAAATGCAAAACCGTTTCCTCCTTAGAAATGTATCAGTAATTTTTGATTTTTTAATAGAAGAATTTTGTAAGTAGAATAAATCAAAATGGTGTATATATTTTGAAATGTAGGATATTAAATAAAGTTTGTGGGAGTCTATCACTTTGAACCGAGTTCCTGCACTAGGCCCCAACAGACCAGATCAAACCAGAATGAATTCACTCATGCTAGGTGCCATGTATTTAAACTGAACTTTGAAATGAGAATTATTTTAAAAAACAAATAACAGGAAAGTCACAGCAAATAATCAGAAGGGGCCCAGTCAACGTGAGCTGAAAAAAAAGTCCTCTCCATAATAAAAAAGTCCTCTCTACTTAAAATTCCCTTCTTATTTCTTGTTTCTTGTTTCTGCTTTTTTCAGCCTTTTTAACCTATGAAGCCTACTTCCTATGCTTGGCCCATTGAACACCTTGTATTTTACAGATGGGTTGATGACTGGTTGATAAATTGCTAATAAAAGCCAATTCAATCATTGAACTAACTTTGCTGAAATTTTGTTATTTGATGAGGCAAATGTTAATGTAATAGAAATTTAAAAATTATTGTGACAAACCCTGCTAATTGACTTAACAGTATTCATTCATTCTATTTTGCTTAGGAAATGAACAATTTATTTACCGTTTGTGACCAAGTAAAACAAAGCAAAACCACATTTCCAGTTTTCCTTCCAAATAAGATAAAGGTTCAAAGGCTAGTATTCCTTTCCTTATAAGGAAACCATAAGGATCATCTTGACATGTTCTCCTACCTCCAGCAGTGCAGACAGGAGCTAATAGTTGGACAGTCATCTTGTGGCCATGAGAGTTTTATGAGAGTAAGAGGCATATACTGAGAATGGTGTTTTGGAAAGATAGAAGGTTCTGTGGCATAGAGGACATTGTGAAGCTACTGAGCCAGCTCTGATCTATTAATCTTTGGATTTCGTATGTCAGACAAAAGTAATTTTTTGTTTGGTCAAGATATTATAAATAAATTACAAGCAATGCAACAAATCACCAGTCCTGTCTGAAAAATCCTTCAATGCAAAAGTCTTACAGCAAACTTTTTAATGGCAGACAGTGACTCATCTCTTAGATAGTATAGGTCCTGAATACATTCTTGCAGAGTGATCAGTTATAAATAAACGATTGTTTTATTTGTACATAAACACAAAGGGAGTCTATGCATTATTTAACAGAATACTTTCTACCTCATAATGCTGAAAGTTCTAGACATGTATGCATATGTGTATAAATTAGAAAATAAGATTTATTACAAATATGACCATATATGCTGAGTGCTTTTGTTTTACAGATAGCATAGATTCAACCACTGCTGCAGGCAGTCAGATTTATTGTGAAATGGTTGACAAAACCCTCATTACCTGCATGGCCCAGACTCTAAAATAGGGTTTCTTGTGCTTTCCATGTTTGAAGGCATACAGTGGTACAAAATTAATTGTCAAGTGAATAATTTATTGTATAATGCTACAAAAATTATAATGCCTACTGGCAGATGGATAAAATGTATTTGCAACAAATTTGAAAAGATGAATGGCTTTCTTGATGAGGCTTTTTAATGATTTATGGCTGTATTCTCTTTCATCCTTGTTTTTCAAAACAGAATCTTTAGCTAATTCTTGGGTCTACCTTAAAGCACTTACCATCTGCATCTCAGCTGCTTTGAGAGTCTGTTCTGTTATTAGTGATGTAATGCTTGAGTAGTTAAGTTCAGGAAATATTTGGCATAGATAATGGCAGCTATGGGCAAGGTGCCAGGCAGGCCAGATAATTAAATGAGTTTTTTTTTTTTTGTAGGTTCCATATATCAGACAGGTGGAGATAAATCGGTTCTACTTGAATTTGCAAAAATTCTCTTTAGTCTTATTTAAACATGCCTTTATTAAATGGTGGACAGTGCCAGAAACTTTTAGTTTACTGATCAAGCTAAAAGCCAAACATCTGTAGAAAGACAGTTACATTTGAACCACTGATGCGAACTTACTAAACTATGAGATCTAAATAAAGTCATCTAAAATTATCTATGTGTAGGATAGCAATACAGACAACCATGCATTTCCAAATTAATGTGTCACAGGCAGTGCATTAACAACAATGAACACCTTAGGAGATATTTGAGAAACAGTCTCCAGAGGCTTCGCTGTCACAGTTGGTGCATCCCTCTCTTATAACTTTACTTTTTCTATTTTGCTTTTTACTGCCAGTTGCCTACTCAATCTCCTGTCCACTGTATTTCTTCTAAGGAATTCCCCAGGTTTTGTCTTTGCTAGCTATATGTTCAGTTACATAATCCTTTTTTCAGATGTCCTTACAACCAGAAGAGTGTGCCACACAGTTTTTGCCAAATGAGAGAGAAGTTAACAGTGACACAGGAAGTCTTTCTGATATAATTCCCGCTCTTCCTTGTTTTTTCTCTACCATGTTTGTCCCTTTGTGGGTAATTGGTTCTACTTGAAATATACAACAACCAATTGTAAGGTCAAAAGTATGAGAAGAACATGCTAAGCACTTTAAAGAATATAAAAAGAACATAGGTCTTTGACAGCAACACCAGCTATTTACCTCCTGGTTAGTGAAGAAAAAAAGAACTTACTTATTTTGTTTGTTTGTTTAAGCCCTTGAAATCTACTTCCATTACTTGCAGCTGAACCTACTAACCGACATCATTGTATTGTTGCTGTAAATATTTCTGCAATATAAACTTGTGGGGAACAGCTTCATCTTATTGATATTTGGGTGCCTAGTACTCAGTGTCTTGTGTGTCACACTGCAAGTAAATACTCAGTGACTGATTGTTGAATGTGTAAGCGGGTTTTTCTTATACCTTAGGAGCTGAAATCACCTGATACACAGATATTCTTAACCTCATGGACAACAAATCTAGACCTCAAAAGACTCAGTCTTCATTTAAACAAATAATTTAAGCAATAAGGGCTGTTTTGTCTTTAGCTAGGTCAGTTATCTACAAAGGTATAAAGGATATCTTGAAATCTTCTAATTGACAGTGAGAATTGGGAAACCTGTGTTCCCTACTCAGTAGCAATTTTTGCTAACAAGAGAAGACAGAATAAACAACCCCATGGTTCTGTTATTATAACAATTTTTAATCATTGAAATGTGTTGTTTTTTCTTAGGTTTAAATAAATTGATATCCATGTCTAGATTTGAGATCAAAATCTCACATCACCAGCACAACTCTCTCTAGCCCCCACCTCTCTTTTTCTCTTCTTTCCTCTTTTTGCATATACACGTGTGCATGTGTGTGGGCTTATGTCACACTGAATATTAAGCACACTCAACTTTATTTTGAATGGACTTCAGTTTGCAGCAATAATTAGTAGATTTGTATGCAGCAAACACATTCTGAGAATCCAACCAATTGGATCAGCGAAAAATGGGAAGGCAAACTCTGTCTTCCAAACTCACAGTAAAAATAACTCAACCACAATACAATCAATGATAGCATATTT
This sequence comes from Plecturocebus donacophilus, assembly GCA_004027715.1. Taxonomy (NCBI): domain Eukaryota; kingdom Metazoa; phylum Chordata; class Mammalia; order Primates; family Pitheciidae; genus Plecturocebus; species Plecturocebus donacophilus. The sequence goes on along the minus strand of PVKP010037615.1, from coordinate 17,676 downwards.
TAAAAGACAGTATATGAATGTCAGTTAAAAAAAACTACTGGAAGGCATACAGCACATTCAAGAGAGTGGTATCTGGTGTGGAAGGACATGTGCCATTCTATGAGTGGAGAAGTGATTCTGTATTACTTCATGTCTAAGATCCCTTTAATTATAATGCACCATTATGATATGGATGATTAAGAGATAAAGTTTTTTAATACTCATTGATGGAGCCTTTTTATATGTATTTAGGCATAAGTTTTTGTCACCTATCACTAGCATGTTTACATAAGAAGAAAAATGTAGATGAAATAAATTGGTTTACAAAATCCTAGCCTTGTTCTTATTTATAATGCAATCCTTCTGAACCACTTATCAACTTAGAGCCATCGGTTTTCTTCCTTTTTGATGAATCATCAAAAATGCTCCACTTTCATTTCTGGAGTGCCATCATGAGAATTTTAACCTGGTATTTTTCAAAGGCTGCTCCATCTTTGTGTCTAGGGTGCTCTTCCAATCTACTGACATTCATTCTATTAGATCTGCTGCTGCTTACTTGGTGATAATGTAAGTTGTCAGACAATGAAACTAAATCATGATTGCCACCTGGTCAGCCACAATTGTAGGACTGAAGAAATTGTAAGATACTTAAATGAAATAAAGTGTAGAGCTAAAGAAATTCTCAAAATTCAGAATAAAAGTAACAAAATGGTGATTATTAAGTCAATGTTCAGAGACACAGAAAATAAGAGTAATTTTTTTTGTGATTACAATATAAAAAGACAAAAATAGCATGATTTTTGTCTACACAGAGAAGTGTGTAGCAAAATTATCTTTTAAGATAATGTAAAATAAGGCTTAAAAAAATGCAAACTTAGAAAGGTTACCAGGAACTGACTTTCAGAAAAGGAAATTCTAAAGAATATACTCTCAAGAAAAAGGAAAATTCCCCAAATCAGGGTTTGGAACACAAGAAAGAATGATGAGCAAAGAAATTGGTAAATATTTGAGGTTAATTAAACATTGTTCATATAAAATGAAGGTTATTTATTCATATAAAATAAAGGTTATTTATTCATATAAAATGTTAATTAAACCCACTGAGTTGGGTGAAGAGGCTCAATCCCCAAAAGATAAAGATAAGAAATAAATACATGTATAAAATAAAGGTTATTTTATATGAACAATGTTTAATTTTTATATGTATGTATATATGTATGTATGCTATATGAACAACACTTATTTTATGTGAAAAATGTTTAAAAGTTATTTCATATGAACAATAAAAATATCTAAATTAAATGCTCAGGATGGGGTTAAGATGTGGATTTAATTATGTTAAATTGGTATGGACATATTTTAAGTTCAAACATTAAAATGAAATAGCAAATTGAAGTGCAGAAGATTCAAAAAATTTTTAGATGAAAAATTTTGGGCTGGCTGCAATGGCTCATACCTGTAATCCCAGCACTTTGGGAATCTGAGCTAGGAAAATCACTTAATCTAAGGAGTTCCTGGGCAGCATAGCAAGACCTCATTTCAACTAAAAACAAAAAAAAAATTACTTGGGCATGGTGGTGTACACATGTAGTCCCAGCTACTCAGAAAGCTGAGACAGGAGGATCATTTGAACTCAGGAATCTGAGGCTAAAGGTAGCCGTGATCATGCCATTGCATTTTAGCTTGGGTGACGGAGCTTGGGTAACTCCATCACTAAAAAGAAAAGATAATTTAAAAAAATACATGAAATGTGACATAAATATAGTCATAAGATGGTAGAAATAGTCCAAATATAGTGATAGCAATAATAATATTATAATAAACTCACCAGGTATAGAAATTTTCCAGGTGGATTTTTAGTCTAATCACCATCACCATCAACAAAATATCCTGTGATAATATGTAATGTCACATTGGGGTACATGGAAGAGATTTATAGGACACATCACCAGTCCTGTGAGCTCTAAAGGGCTAATGGAGACAACATCTCAGCACAGTGGTTGACTCACCGACCCACAGTACACACAGTATACTAGAAAACACACTGATTGGGGAGCTATGGTAAACCAACAGGCTAGAGATCACCTGATAATCATGGCTGGGAAAAAAGTAGAAATTGATTCTATGTGATATCAATGGTTGATTTTAATACCATTTAAAAATAATTCAAAATATTTGATGGGATCTTCGAATTATAAGCTTTCTGAAGGATCATCTATCTATTCTAATCTTTTCATTTCGTAGAAGACACCAAGACCCTATGCCCAATTAAGCAATTTTTCTTCTCGCATTTGATGAACAAATCAAAGATGTGCAGATAATTAATCAAGAATGAATCACACCTTTTTATTATTAGTCTCAAGCTCAAGGAAAAATATGAGGGTGCTGAAAGTGTGTTTATTCTAAACTAATGCAAAAATAATAATTCTATCCATTTTCAAGAAGTCATCTTGTTCAGCAGGGCTACTCAGGAAGCAGGGAAACAGCAGAGACAACATACCTAGATATGCAGAATAATGGAATAATCTCTGATTATTCATAAAAAAGGGAAGATAAAGAAGGTAATTCCTTTACTTGGTAAAATAATTCCTTTTACTTGATAATTGTTTTACTTAGAAACAATATGCTAGTATTGTTAGGTGAAGACAACATAACAACCCCATATAGTAAGTATTATTGTTACCAATTTTTAAAACTAAGAAACCAAGATTCAAGGTAGGTTACATTAATGGTCTATTATTTAGCCATTTGTACTTTATTTAGCCAATACATGCTAAAGATGTAATTAAAACACAAACATCTCTGACTTCAAAACTCATGCTGGCTTCACAGATGACATGCCAATCCAACTCTGCTTACTTTACAATATTTTCCTGGAATTTAATTGATAGCAATTGTAATAAAATGCTTGTTAACCTATGAATGCTGTTTGTTCATAGCTAAATTTAGGTAGTCTTCATTGTGTGAAGTGTAAAGAGCCTTGACAAAGAAGATAGTTAAGGAATGTAATTGTATTAGACAAGAGCCTTTCAGAAAACAAATGACAAACTGAAATAGGGTAATTAAAAGTTAAAAGGTTTTAGTCGGGTTAAGAAAAGAAAATTAAAAGGATAAAAAAGCATCCCTGATAGCAGGAGAGGGAGTTAACATCTCCATGTCTATAGGGGTTGGGTGAAGGAGCTCAATCCCTAAAAGACAAAGATAAGAAAGAAAGACATAAGAAAGTCACCTAATAGGAGTTCTGGTTTTGGCTAAGGGAATACAATCACAATTTCTGTCTTAGCAGTGAAGATGCTGGAGAAATTAATAGCCCGACTCTACTCTTCTCCTGACCTCCAACCTTCTGCCAGTGCCTCTCATTGCCTGACCCTAAAAAAAGTGGTAGAAAGCAAAGGAACCTGATGATGAAGTCCACACTTCACAGCTTCCTGGGCAGATAACAAAGTGAAAATGTTGTATGCAATTAAAATCTAAGTGCAAGCCAAAGAGAATTTCACCGCAGTTAGTAATTAGGCCAGTTTACTTCATTAGACATGAGATCTATTATTACTTACTATACTAATTACTTGGGAAAAGGATTAAAGAGAAAATTTTCAGGCCAGGAGAATATTTCTGTAGAAATAAGGCTTTCTTTTTAAATGAACTATAATTTTAGAACAAAATTCACATTTACAAATGTATTTAACACATAAGGCAAACATTAGCTTGTAGTTTACTGACTAAAATATTTGCAAGGCTTAAAAGTTTTCTTTTTTTTCTCTTCTCGTGGAAAACTAGTTAAAGTTTGTAGGGATCTGGGAAGAAGCTATATTCTAGTTTACTTAAAGAATAAAAATATACTTTCCTATTTAAGATACTCAAACAAATTAATATACTATGCATGAAAATAAAGAAAACCCAACTTGGCGTTTGTCCCTTTTAATTTATTTGAAGTGCTATTTTTTTAAATAAAGGTTCATCTGTCTATGCAGTCCTCTTGGATTCTCTGAATGTAGTAACTATGAAGCTATGCCAAAGGTAGGCAGAAAATGGGCTTGGGAGCCAGACATCCAGGGATCAGTAGTTCCCATCCACAGTCTTTGTGTGCTTGCTAAATGGTGTACATTTCTTAACCATGTTATTAAAACTTGATCTGCAAAAAAAAAAAAAAAAAAAAAAAGTAGGGCACCTATCTAATTTTCCCTTGTTTTATCTTGTGTTATTCTGACTCTGACTACATCTTAGACTCCAGTATTATGACGCAAAACTTAAGCCTTCAGAGAGTGGGTTATTTTCTACATCTCAATCTTTCACCCATTTTTTTGTTTAGGAAGAAAAGGGCAGCTTGTCCCCAGGGTTCATTTAATTTTACAGAAACATGTTCTTGAGGCTGAAGCAAATCTGACTGATTTTCAATGGAAAATAAAATGGAAAAACTGCTTTTGGAGTTATTTCTAAACAGAACTTCTCTTTAACCCTAACATAACAGAAATATATATGATGATCAGTATTTAATAATTTTTTATGTGTGTGAAGTAAATTTTAAAGCATGGAACAGCTAGGCATGGTGGTTCACGTCTAGCACTTTGCATTTTTGGAGGCTGAGACGGAAGGATTACTTTAGGTCAGGAGTTCAAAACCAGCCTGGCCAACATGGTGAAACCATGTCTTTACTAAAAATACAAAAAAAAATAGCTGCGTGTGGTAGCTGGTGCCTGTAATTCCAGCTACTTGGGAGGCTGAGACAGGAGAATTGCTTGAACCTGGGAGGCAGAGGTTACAATGAGCCTGGAATGCACCACTGCACTCCAGCCTGAGCGACAGCGTCCTGCACAACAATGTTGCACTTCTCTCCTTCTCTCCAGATCTTCTTGCCATCTTTGTCGTTGTGCAAGCAGCAAACTTTGCAGCAAGCAGTTAGATTCTGTTTCCCTGGAGGTGATATGCCCTTGGGGAAATGTCCTCCAGACAGGCAAAGAAGTGTGACATCATCACAGCACAGATGACCTCAAAGATGTTGCTGCCATGGTTGGTGATGCTTTTCCAGCATTTTTTCAATCAGTGTTAATCTGAAGTTTCCATGGTTAATTGTGTGCTCAGGATTGTCTTTCTTGAACAGGATGCAGGAGTGTAACGTTTAGAATTACAGTTACGTAATGTAATGTTAGAACATTACAGTGCTGAACTGTAACGTTTAGAATGGGGAGAAAGAATTTCTTATACCGAAGCTTATGCTTTTGTGCTCAGTTGATAAGTGAGCATCTAATCAGCCTAGTCCACTGCTTCATATTCTTGTTATAATCCACAGTGGCACATGGCTTCTTAGTCTTCTTTCCATTTCTGTGGTCTACTTCAATCAAAGTATCATCGTGGAATGTTGACAGCTTGTCCTCTCCTTCTTGTCACAAAGTGCAATAAGTTCACCACAGAATTAACATCATGCATAGGAATGTTACCGTTTCTAGGACTTGATGTTTTCAGCAATCAAGATTGACTATATTTTCCAAGTGGAAATACTGCTACTAAAAACAGAATGCTATAAATAGAATGCTGTCTTTTGTTTCCAAAGTGGATATACTAGAGTGATGCTAAAATAATAATAAAGTAATAATAAAAGCAAACTTTGAAGGTAAGGTTAGGACTGAAATCTATGAGTTATCTTGAGGTGAACGCTGCAGCTGCAAAGCACCACTGGCGATTATTCTTGGGGCAAAAAGGAAATGCGAAGTTCAGGAAGTTCATCTTTGATGATAAAATCAAGGTATAAATGAGGGAGGAGAAAAAAAGAGAAACTGAACCGAAGAACTACATATTCTCTTAGAATTCAAATTTAAGATTCTGAGGGCAGATTGGATTTCATCTGACTAGCCTGTGGTTTCACAGTTTGGAATCGAAACACCCTTAGAAACGGTATGCATTTTTCAGTTTGTCATGGTCCTTATATAACAAGACTTCTTGTTGCCTTCTTACATAGATTTCACCCATAAGTTTTGGTTCTATATTTTATATAACAAATCTGCTTCTCATTTTAAGAGTTCTTTCATAAAATTTAAAGACTTTAAAAGATTAATAATATAATCTAGTTTCTTCACATATGAGAAGGCCAATTCCTTCCAGGTTTTGCCTCTCAAGACTAAACAAGCCTGCACATAGCACAGCAAAAAAAAACAGAGAAAGACTCTGAAAGGTGGAAAGTTAGGCAGCCTGGGGAACTTGAGACTGAAAGATTGCCATGGAAGTGAGTTCTCTGGTTTTAATTCCCCCTCATAACATAGTCAGGGCATCAAAAAATCCTCTTAACTACAACTACCAATAGATATAGACAAAAATCTTCACGAAAATGTTTGTTTCTCCTAGTCAAAGAGTCAGGACCAGGATGGCCAAAAGTAGAAAATGTTTTTCACAATGCCTACCCTATTCTAGATAAACACTTATGGTAAAAGTGTATCCTACTCCTTGTGGTTTTAGCATGGCTGAGTAGAAACTTGATTTTCCACTTAACCCCTCTGGCCACAGAACTTATATGTATTCTTTTATGCATTTATTCGTTTAACCTCTTTCTCTAAGACTTTTCACTAATATAAGTTTTTGGATAGAGGAAACATTTAGACACACTTGGATTTAATAGAACATTTTTTATTTTACTTCATATATTGACTCCCTAGGGAAACAAACAGTAAAAAAACCACTTATCTCACCTCTCTAAACTGTAGTTATATGTCCCATTCTTAATCTAGTTGACTAGTTTATTTATTTATCTTTAAATCAATTCAATTTCAAATGTGTTTTGTTTTGCTCAGACATATACTTCTGACTTGATCTTTTAATCTCATCTCTACAACTTCTGTTTATTTCAAGATTTTTCTTGTCTTTTACTTACTTTATTTTTAATCCTTAATTTTAATTATGTTTTTTTTAGATTTGCATGTGGTTTTGTGTACGCTTTCATGAGGTTTAGCCTTTCTATTACAGTTGAATTCCTACATTTTATTGTTTTTTTAATTTACCATATCAAGAAAACAGCACAATTAGTTATGATTGTTATGCTGCATACCAGTTATGGTACACTAGTGCAAGATGAGTAAGTGTGAACGCTGGAGTTTCTGAGGGCAGATTGCCCTGCTTTCCCCTCAACTGCTCCCAAGTAAATTTTATCAATTCCCACAAGATAGCGATGCCTTCTACCATGGGATGACCCTTGCCAGGTGCCAGCACCTGAGAATTCTCAGCCTCCAGAAATATGAACCAAATAAACTTCTGTTTTTTTAAATATATTTCCTAGTCGGTGGTATTTTTTTTTTTACAGAAGCAGAAAACTGGCTAAGACAGACATTCTGGTCAATGTTGAAATAATAGGATCCTCTGGCTATTTCACAACTAGAATAAGATCTATCTTGTTACCATGGCAATTAAACTTCAACATGTATTTAGGAGGGGACATGTAAACCATAGCAATACTCCTGTGTTTTGATTTACACTGATCCTTTTAATTTATGTTAGGTGCATTTGTGGATACTTTTTCTTTTTAAATGTTTTACAGGAAAAGTATTGCCTTTTAATGATATTTTCTTGGAAAAAGATTTGACAGTTGATAATAATATTAGTCACTTGAGAATTTCTTTATGTTTTGCAAGTATTTTCACATCTGAGTTTTCCTCAGCTTTCAACTCTGTTTTAGATCGGTAATTCAATTATTACATACTGGAAGAATATGTGCTCTAAGGATATTTGAAGTGTTTATGAGACTGAAACCTAAAAATCATAATGATTTGTTCTTAGATTTACTAGAAGATTGGCACATATAAATTAATGAGAGAAAAATATGTGATTATAGATATTAAATCTATAAAGCTAATATAGTAAAAAAATAATATGATTGATGTTGATATTAAATCATCTTGGTTAATAGGAAGGAGTTTGATTCTCCTTCTCTGCAGGTATTAATGGAAGAATAATGACAAAAGAAATAGAAGCTGGCATCCACAAAAATATTGGTTCTAACCCCAACTGTACTTTCTTGATATTCCATAGTGATTTCAAGTTTTTAAATGAAATACTTGGGCTTTAGTTTTTTAAATTCAGCATTTGTATTAGTCCATTTTCACCCTAATGATAAAGACATACTGGACAATTTGCAAAAGAAAGAGGTTTATTGGACTTACAGTTCTACATGGCTTGGGAGGCCTCACAATCATTTTGGAAGGCAAGGAGGAGCAAATCACATTTTAGGTGGATAGCAGCAGACAGAGAGCTCATGCAGAGAAACTCCCATTTTTAAAACCATCAGTTTTCCTGAGATCTATTCCCGAGTCTCCCGAGACTATCACAGGAATAACACGGGAAAGACCTGCCCCCATGAGTCAATCATCTCCCACTGTTTCCCTCCCACAACACCTGGGAGTTGTCGAAGCTACAAGATGAGATTTGGGTGGAGACACAGAGTCAAACCATATCAGGTTTGGACTATGATATCCTTTTTTTTTTTTTTTTTTTGACAGAGTCTTGATCCGTGCCAGGCTGGAGTGCAGTGGTATGATCTTGGCTGATTTCAACCTCCACCTCCCAGGTTCAAGTGATTCTCCTGCCTCAGCCTCCCTAGCAGCTGGGACTATGGGTGCATACCACCATGCCTGGCCAATTTTTGTATTTTTAGTAGAGATGGGGTTTCACCATGTTGGCCAAATGGTCTTGATCTCTTGACCTCATGACCCGCCCTCCTCCTAAAGTGCTGGGATTACGGGCTTGAGCCACCACCCCTGGCCAATATCCACTTCTAATTTTCAGTCCTGGGTTCTTCGATTGCCTCTTTATAATTACCTTGAAGGTATTTCAAAAAAATTTCAAAGAGTGATAAATCTCCCACATAATATATAGCCATTTATTCACTCACCCATTTAGCTAATGAACACACACTTATTGAGCACCTAGAAAATATTAGACATTGTGATATAAAATGGGGATACAATAAAACATTTGAGTATTTCATAGTCTTTTAGAGAAATTTGCAATCTAATACATTCAAATTTTTAGATCCTGGCTTCCTAAATTTTTAAAAATTCAAATATTTTCACTGTTCTTTCTGACATTCTCTCCTAAGTGAAATAAGTTACCACCTCCCTTGCATTAGATCCCCTTACTTACAAAGTTTACTTCCAATAAGCTTATCAAGAGGTTTTCAGCAACTGTTAGCAAGCATGAATAATCAATAAACGCCCCAATATAATCACCTAATGTGAAAAGAAAAGAAAAAACAAGATATGAATGCTATGGCAAAGTGACTATGTCTGTGTTAGTGATGGCATCACAGGGGCCAACAGTACTGACAGGAAAATTAATTAGTAGCTGCCACAAAATTCAGAAGGCTGACACTCTTCTTTTTTCCTTTGATAAAGAAAATGTGTAATTGCAATTCAGGAAAATAAAATTTATTAGAATGAATTGGAAGCATTGATTTAAAATATTGTACTTTGAAAATTATACTCTGCAATTAAAGTACGTCAATAAATACAGATACACAAAAACTCAAATTTAGCTTAAATAAAAATAAGATTTATCACCCTTTGAATTATATATATATTTTTTTATATTACCCTAAAATCCAAGTTATAGAGAAGATAATATCCAGTACAAGTTGTGAAATTATTTCTTCTATGAAACATAAAATATAGTTTTTTGGAGGGTTTTAATTCAGTGCTAGGCCCTGAACCCTGCAGAAGCAGAATTTAGGGGTCAAAATTTGTTTCAATACCTATTCGGGGATCAGTATTATTTGTAACTGCAAACAACACTACTAATGAGGTAAGTCTTTGGCCCCCAGATATCTCATTGCAGGAGTTAGGATAGAGATGACCAAGAGACAATAAAGAATCTCGTCCCCACTGACCCCAATATCCCTGGAAAGAAAGCTATTCTGTGAAGCAGAATGACCCTGAGTTTATTCACCATGAATTTCCAGTCTGTTAATTTGCTGTAAGGGAAATGCTTCTGAGTTAGATTAATGAAAATTTTTATACTAAGAATTTGTAACAGATGGTCACGCTGTGAAACTGCTTTCATTTAGCCCCATAAACACAGGTTAGACTTGTTGAAACAACTAGGTTTATAAAAATGTGAGGAAATTTATGTAATTCAACTGTTTAAAGATCAAAGAGCTGCAATGCAAACAGAAAGTTGTCATTTTTCAGCTAGTGGTATGTGTTATATAAAATGCATTATGTAATACATCATGTTATATAATGTGTGTTGTGGTACATAAAATGAGGTCATAAGAGCAAATACTTTCAGAAAGCATTGATTTGAACAAAATTTAATGGGCTATTTAATTGCAAGACTTTTTGGAAAATTTGCTATCACAATTGATTCTATGTCTCTGCCATTAAAAGAAACATATTAACCATCTTTCTCAATAATTGCTAAGCTCAGGAAGAACTCTTGTGTCCTATTTTTCCCTTCAAAATCAGATGAATCCTAAATTGCAATTAATTACAAAATTAATTGCAAGAGCTAGACTGATCTTTTAAATCATCACATTTCTTTTTTTGAAGATAAAGAAATAGAAGAAAGGAGAGATACGTTGATTTATCAACTGTCACAATTGACATAATTTGTATACATGCCTTCGTAGATTGGGTTTTTATTTAAAAAACCCTGAAAAATATTGAAACATTAATCCTATGAAAATTATCATTCTGTTATTTTGAATAAATTATAAATATTGGAATAAGTGACAATAGACAATATATAATACATATAATTTTATGTTGACCTAAATCATGTCATTTAATTTCATTAGCATGTTCATATTTCAACAGCTAAAGCATGAAGAAAAATTATCAGATCTTACAGTGATTTCCAGGTTTCTTGAAATATTGTACAAGTATAACTTAGCACAAGTAAGATGTATATAAAAATATACATATGTATTTTATCTTCTATTGAAAAACTATAAATTTCCCTTTTTTCTGTGTAAAATCACCATATAATGTATATAATGTAAAAAAATCACCACTATTAAATATGATATATAATTCAACAAGTATTAACAATCATTGAATGTGATAAATGGGATGATTCTGGGCATATTTTCATGAGTTTCAACTTTTATGGAGGAGGTATATAATTTGTGGCTATCATAATTTTAGTTATTCTAAATATTTTTAATATATGTTAAAATCAAAATTTTGTTAAACAAAAATTTGTGTATCAAAAATATTAAATGCTAATATTGGCTCTTAGCTTTATTCATTCATATTCCACAGATATTTGTTGAACACACATGTGGGCCTGGTAAATTCTAGACCTTGTCTTTTTCATCCTTTGTAAAGCCACTAAGGTAAGATAGACTCAATCAGACAACTTCACCAATTAATTATTGTGATTAATTATGTTTCAGTCTGTGAGAAATAATAACAAATGTTAACCCAATTGCAAAAGTAAGAGAAGGCTCACAGAAGTGTCATATTAACTGAGATCTTTTAGAATAGATGTTAAACAGGTGAAGTTGGGGAGGAAACCCAGGCCAACAGAATACTGTGTAAATGCATTAGTTGGGGAGGTAATAAAAAGACTACAAGGTTTTAAAAGTTGTTAAGGTGGACAAGTTGCTAGGGAGAGATGGCATTGAAGGAGGTAAACAGGTGAGAGGAAGCCACACAACAAAGATTGTAGTATGAGCCATTGGGAAGGAAAAGGTTAGTGTCAGGCCTGCAGATAATTCATTCTTTTTCAGTGGTTCGTAGGAAAGATGATGATAGCTTGGAATTTGGAAGTAGTGATGGAGATGGGGAGAAGTAAACAGATTAAGAGACAATTAGGAGATAATACTGACAAGACAGATTTCATGAGTTTGATATGAAAAAAGGTGGAATAAAACCACTTCATTACTCTATTTTGGGGGCTGTGGAACTAGAGAAATAGGTGTGCCATTTACAGAAATAGAAAATGAGATGAGATGGTGAGGCTGTGAAAAAACAATTATGGTTCCTGTTTAGAAAATGCAGAGTTGGAGGTGCCTTTATGTATATGGGATAAAACATCAACCTAGATATGGAGTTCAAATGGGAGTCCTAAGCTAGAGATACATATTTGGAAATCACACATATAGAGAAAGTATTTGGGGTTATGGGTGTGAATGAGAATGCTCAAGGAGAATACTCTGGGAAAAAAAAAAGAGGACCTAGAACTCAACCTTGGACGGCTTTGTAATTAATGTCTTAGAAGAGGATGAACCTAAAAAAATTTAAAAAATGGAAACATAAAAGGAAAATATTGAGTGTCAGAACATAGAAGCTAATGAAAAAGACTCTTACAAAAACAAGTAGTTAACAATGTTGAAGATGCTGATAAAGAAATGATTTAGGATGAGAACTGACAAAGGATCTTTAAAAATTACATAAATCTCAGGCAAACTAAAAGCAAAGAACCAGGGAGATCACTTGACACAAAGCTGGAATAAAATCCTAAAACTCTCTCTTTACTTTGAAAGAAATCTGGCAAGTTAATATTTAGTGTGCTATAAAAAGGTTTCTCCTTATCTGGTGATAATATAATGGTAAAACTAAAATATAATGTAATATTTTAAAAATTGGCAAATTGTAGCTCAATATTTATTTTAAAAGGCATTTCAATAAAATTTCCTAATTCACTTTCAACATCTGCTATGCCAATATCCTTTTTAAAGTAAAAGAATAAAAGCTTTTCCACTCCTAATGACTTTCACAAAATCCGAGGCTCAAATCACTATCTGTTATATGGGAACAGCATAGGTAAATTGCAGGTTCTGACTTTGAGCATTGAATATTAAATCCTCCAGTTGAAAAATCTAAAAATAGAGGTAATTTTTAACAGGAAGAATGATTAAATATGGACAAGATTCACTCTGTAGCCAGTTGTAGAGGAAGTGAATCTGGCAGAACACCTCAGTTGTTGTGAAGGCTGGTGTAACTTAGAGGCTGAGTCTTCTAAACAGAAGTTAAAAAGGCTGCTAAATTTGTTTTTCTTTTAGAAATTTCTGGATTTCAAATTTTTCCTTAATTATAATGCTATATTTCCTTAGTTTTTCAGTTGTGGTCAGGAAGTCAGCCAATCAAAATGTTTTTGCATAATTGAGGGAAATGACAAATATATCAAATGACCATATCAAGACTGAAATAAACCTCAGTCCCAGAATCTGAAGACTGACAGCCTGGGATAATTCTCCATTAGAAGGATGATGGCAAATAATAACAGAATTCCAAAGCTGATAGAAATGCAGAAAACAGGATCCTATATACCACCAATAACGATTATTAAAAAATAATTTGTATCTGACAGTTGAAGTAGTAGAATATGAGCATAAACATCATTGTAATAAAAAAGAATGCTTTGTAAGTAGTTTTATGAAGTCAGCAAGGAATGAAAGGATGTTAAAAAGGAACAGGAAAATATAGTGCCTAAAATGTAATTTTGGTAGATCAGTATTTAATGTTTAATATTAGCAATTCTTTTTCCTAACCCTAACTCTGAAATTATTCTAGCCTATCAAATTTGTTTCTAAAAAATGATCAAATATGTAAAATAAGCAGTTCAAGACCAGCCTAGCAAGACTTGGTCTCTACAAAAAATACAATAAAACTTGTTAGCTAGGTATGGTGGTGCACAGCTGTCGTCCCAGTTATTTTGGAGGCTGAGTTGGAAGGACTGCTTGAATTCAGGAGCTCAAAGCTTCACTGAGCTATGATTGCACCACTGTAGTCCAGCTTGGGTGACAGAGCAAGACCTTGCTTCAATCAATCAATCAATATGTAAAATAAAATAAAATGAGCAATCACTACATCGAACCCAGAAGGCAAGATGGTAAGAACGCTACTTCTTGATTGATTATGGGAAACAGCCAGGATGATAGAGAGGTGACAATTCTGGCGAAATGGGTAAAGTCCTCGTTGGCTCACTTGTGTTAGGACTTTAGCAGAACAACAAAAGTGAGGAGGGATCTTCTGCCTCTCTCGTTACCGCCTCCCTCGGTTTTGAGCTGATGGCCTAGCACAGCACAACCTGGAGGGAAAGGCCCCATTAATTCTAATTCAAAACCTACAGATTCTACTAGCTCAGGATCACTCAACCTCAGCACTATGGACATTTTGAGCTGGAATATTCCTCATTATGGAGCTGTCTAGTACATCGCAGAATATTTAGCAACATCCCTACACTCTACCCACTATATGCCAGTAGAAATTTCCTAAATAAAAACTCAAAATGTCTCCAGGTATATATAAATGTCTTTTGGGTAGCAAAATCATTCTTTTTTTTTTAAGGACTGTGGCACCTCAGAAGCAGCATTTGAGGTACCAGCAAAATTGCATTGTTCCAAAGAATTTGCAGATTTAAACAGTGACACCCTTCCCAGAGTTCTATACTAGAACCCATTGAAAGCAAATGTATAAAGAGGGCCATTGTGATGTCTGGCCATTACTTTGCTTCTTGCTCAATTACCTAGCTGTCCTGGACCTGTCCCTGACTTAATTTTCCTCTGATCCACTCAGGAAAATAGGGATGTTTTGTGTTGAGAAAGATATTCATTAAGAAGAAATAGTTGAGAAACTCATATAACCGTATAACCAAAAATGTGTTTAATTCTTTCTGATGGCAAGTTTACTTCAAAATTGAGAGTGGAGTGAATCTGAATTGTATATAGCTGTAGATCAAATACAGTTTATTTCATTTAGTGTACAGAGTAACTGGAACTAGCTTACCATTAGTAAGAACTTCCATCGTGTAAAGCTTCACCCATTTTAAAATGGTACATATAGTATGCAACTTTCAATATTCTCTTAAATTGACATTATTGTTATTATGTTTTTAAGATAAAGAAGTTATGGCTCAAAGGAGTTAAGTGACTTGCCCCAGGGTATGAGACCTTGGGTCTAAGGTAAGAAGTAGTGTCAAGTAGAAAATAACAAGGAATCTGATGTTTAAAAATATCTAAGTGATAATAATTAAAAGGTGAATCTTAAATAAAGACCCTGTAACTATTTTTTAAAGAAGTTTTACAATTCTGTTTGCATTGATAACTTACGGTGTAACCCCCTGCCCCCAACCCTTTTTCTAGACCCTTAACCTTGGAAAGCTCAGGGCAGCTCTGGAAAGAATTCTTGGCAAATATTAATGAAACTTGTTCTGTACCATTAGAGGTGACACCTTCCTTTTGTTGTTGTTATTCCATGTTCATTGCTGTAGCACTACAGAAAAAAGAAAAGAAGAACAACTTTGCCCTTCATTGTAGTCTTCTGTCAAGAACACAGCAGCAGAGCAGATGTCAAAAGCCATATACTCAGCATATTGCGAAGAAAATTTGTTCGTCAGCTGCTAACTGTGGGGAGCAATGGCAGGGTTTGAAATCTGGGAAAATTGGAGCTTAGAAATCTGCAGTGAATTCCCTAGACAGGCTTGAAGCAGGAGATAGGATGGTTGCAGAGCAAATAAGTGGTAGAGCTACCTCAAATGCAATCAGTCATGCTGTCTTGTGACTTAAAAGGAAAGAAAGTTTTAACGTAATTGTGGCATTTCCTATTGCTAAATAGGAAAGGCAAATCATAAAACATAATGTTTGACATATGAGTTTATTTTATTTAACTATATGTGTATACTTATGTGTATATTTATTCCCAGAAAGAAAGTAGCATATTCCAAGAGAAAAGGATAAAAATGTATGTGGGGTGAGGCAGAAGTATAATATGTATTATTTCTATTTCTTTCTTTCAGGATTACCAGTTGTTTCTGAGGTTCTTTATGATCAACATTTGTTATATATGACATATTGTACATTATTTGAGTTACTGATGACCCATATAATATAGAGAAAAGCACATGCCCTAATCTAACATTTGTGTTACCAAAATCCCAGAGGAGAAGGGAATGAACATGAGGTTGAAAATGTGCTAAAATAAATCTTAGCAAGTTTGGCAAAATACATAAACTTAGAGATTCAAAAAAAGCAAGAGAAATCAGTCTGGATAACTTAAAAGGACGACATCAAGCCAAAAAAGTTTTTTGAGATCAGGGAGAAAGAAATAACACCTTGCCTCCATGGGAGAAATGATTTGAATGTCAGAAGATTTCTCATTAGAAATTATGAAGACCAGAAGGAAGTGGCATAACAGTTTTCCCTTGCTGAAAAAGAACTGTCAATCTGGAATTTCACATCCAGTGAAAATAATTTTCCACAATAAAGGAGAAATCAAGATATTCTCAGAAGAAAGAAAGCTAATAGAATTTGTTCCCAATAGGTGTCCTTAAAAAGAATTACAAAGATAAATTCTTTAAAGACATAGAAAATTATAAAAGCAAGGATCTTGTTGAACAATGGGAACACATGGACACAGGTAGGGGAACATCACACACCTGGGCCTGTTAGCAGGTGGATAGCATTAGTAGATGCAGATACAGGGTGATGGATGCAGCAAACCACCATGGCACATATATACCTATGTAACCTACACATTCTGCACGTGTACTCCAGAACTTAAAGGATAATAAAAAAATTAAAAAAACAATGGAAATAATAAAAATATGGGTAAGTATAATACAATTTGTTCTGCCTCTTGAGTTTTTTAAACTAGATTTGATGATTGAAGGAAAAATCCTAACACTGAGAGATATAGTTGGAAATGCATGTAGAGGAAATATTTAACAGGAAATATTTATATAGTAAATGGAGTGAGTAAAGGAATATAAAGGAAGATAATGTTTCTAGCTTCTCTCAAACTGATAAACAACATCAAAGGAGTGTGATATAAGCAGCAATTTAAAAATGAGTTCTGCCAGGTCACCATCTAGATGCAAGGTAAATGGAAAACTATCAGTTGTATTTTTATATATAAGCAATAAACGTATAACACAAATTAAAAATATATCATTTATTGTTATTCATGAAAGAAGAAATCAGATTTTTATTTTTTATTCATTATTCAAGCTTTATTGAGGTATAATTGACAAATCAAAATTATATGTGTTCAAGGTACACAACAGGATGATTTCATATATATATATATATGTTATGTAATGATTACCACAATAAAATTAATACATGCATCTACTACCACATGTAGTTATTTGTGTGGGTGTGTCTGTGTGTGCATGCATGTGTGGTGAGGCACTTAAGATCTGCTCTCTTAGCAAATTTCAAGTAAACAATACAGTGTTATAAACTACAGTCACTACCTACGTTAGATCCTCAGTACTTACTTGCAGTTGAAACTGTGTATCCCTTGACCAACATCGCCCCATTTTACCCATGCCCCAGCATCTGTCAATCACTGCTCCACTTATGCTTCTATAGTTCTTTATTTAGTTTCTGCATATAAGTTAGGTAATATAGGATTTGTCTTATGTGTCTGGCTTATTTTATTGAGCATCATGTCCTACAGGTTCATCTACGTTATTGTAAATGGCAGGAGTTCTTTCTTTTCTAGGCTGAATAGTGTTCCATTGAATATTGTGTAATATATATATATATATATATGCGCACATATATAAATATCATATATAGATACTACATGCCATATATATATATTTATATACAACACACACACACACACACACACACACACACACACACACAGATATGCCATTTTATCTGCTCATCCACTGATGGCCTGTAGATTGATTTCGTGTCTTGGCTATCATAAATAATGCTATCGCAAACATGGACGTGATAATTCACATTGACAGTGTTTTCAGTTC
>PVKP010037614.1:0-21504 GCA_004027715.1 Plecturocebus donacophilus | reverse complement strand
TGCAGGGAGATAGCATGGGGAGAAATGCCAGATATAGGTGAAGGGGAGGAAGGCAACAAATTACACTGCCACGTGTGTACCTATGCAACAATATTGGATGTTCCTCACATGTACCCCAAAACCTAAAATGCAATAAAAAAATAATAATAATAAATAATAAAAATAAAATAAAAAATAAAAAAAAAAAAATTGGGTTTGAATGTAACAATCTGATCTGCAATCAACAGACCATTTGTTCAAACAAAGCTCAACACTCTCTAAAGGGAAAAAAAAAACACTCATCAACATAATGTTCATTATTCAATCAAAAATTTCTCGACATGATAAGAAGCAAAGAACTGACCTACAACCAGGAAAAACAAAATCAGTCTGCAGAAAGAGATCTTAAAAAATGCCAGAAGTGGCAGAATTAGCAAAGAAGTACATAAAAACAGCAATTAGCATAATGTAAATGTAGGTAAAGAAACAAACAATGAAAGAAATGAAACATAAAAGCCAAATGTAACTTCTATACATGAAAAATACATTATCTGAAATGAAAATGTCACTGAAAGGGACTAAACACAATGCAAATGAGAGAGATCAATGTGCTTTAACACAGCCATAAAATCTATCTCAAATAAAGCACAGAGGCACAGAGAGGGCTGCGGGGGTGGGGAGAACAGATCTTTAAGTCACCTGTGGGGTTAATCAAGCTGTCCAACATAAATATTAATATAACTGAAGTTCCAAAATAGTGATGAGAAAAGGACAAAAGAAAAACGGTTTGGAAAAATAATGTCAACATTTTCCAGATTTTACGAAAATTGTAAACCCACAGATCCAAGAAGCTAAACAAACCACAATCAGAATAAATACACACATGTGTGCACATATTTACACCAAAGTGCACAAAATCAAATAGCTGGAAACAAATGATAAAGATAAAAGTTTTAAAACAGCTAGAGAAAAGACACATTACATACAGAGAGACAAAGACAAGGCTACTCATGCATCTATCCTCAGAAACTGCAGAAGCCAGAAGACAATGAAATCATGTCTTATGAACTAATAAAACTATAAACCTCAAATTCTATACCCATCGAGTATTTTTCAGAAATAACGGTGAACAATGAGATACTATTTCACACCCACCAGTATGGCTAGGTTAAAGTTAAATAACAAGATGTTTTTTGTTTTTCTTTTTGAAACAGAGTCTCATTCTGTCATCCAGGCTGGAGTGCAGCGATCTTGGCTCACTGCAACCTCCACCTCCTGGGTTCAAGCAATCCTTATGCCTCAGCCCCATTGAGGAGCTGGGATTACAGGCACAGACCACCACGCCCACCTCATTTCTGTATTTTTAGTAGGGATAAGGTTTTACCCTGTTAGCCAGGCTGGTCTCAAACTCCTGGCCTCAAGCCTGCCCACCTCGGGCTCCCAAAGTGCTAGAATTACAGGCGTAAGCCACCATGCCTGGCCTAGGTAGACAATAAGTATTGACTAGGCTATGCAGAAACTGGAAACATCTAAGCTGATGTTGAGAAGATGAAAAAGGTGCAGGTGCTTTGGAAAAGAATCTAACAGTTAGTTCCTCAAAATGATAAAACATACAAAGAGACAAAGTGCACCAAGTGTTTACCATGTGACCCAGAAATTCTACTCCTAAGTATATTTGCAAGAAAATTGAAAGCATATGCTCACACAAAAGCTTGTAAATAAACATTTGTAGCAGCATTATTCTTAACAGCTAAAAAGTGATAATAACCCAAATGTCTATCAACTGATGAAAAGATAACTAAAAACATTATATCTATACAATGAGAGAGTATTCAGCCATAAAAAGGAATAAAACAGTGATACATGCTACAACATGAATAAACCTTGAGAACCTTCCACTCTGCTAAGTGGAAAAAGTCAGACACAAAAGGCTGCATATTGTATGATTCCATTTATATGAAATGCTCAGAATAGGCAAATCTATGGAGACAGAAAGTAGATTAGTAGTTGCTTGAGCAAAGAGGAAAGAAGATGGGTACAAGATTTCTTTTGCGGTTAATGAAAATGTCCTGGAATCAGCTAGTGGTGGTGATGGTACAACCATGTGAATGTACTAAAAACTATTCAACTGTACACTTAAAAATGATGAATGTTATGATATATGAATTGTAATTCTATTTAAAAACTGAAGGTGAAATACTTTTTTCATAAATACTGCATTTCTGAGAGAATTCGTAGCCAGCAGACTGATCCAATAAGAAATATTAAAGGATGTCCTTTAACCAAAAGGGAAAAATAATACCAGATACAAACTTGGATCTACATTTTTTTTAAATGTAGGTAAATACGTGAGAAGTTTTCTCTTTAATTTTTTAATTTCTTTAAAAGTTACAGAAAAATGAACATGTATTGGCAGTAACACCATACTGCTGTCATAGGCTTTATGACATAATAACATAATAATAACATGACAACAATGACATAAAGGAGGATAAAATGCAGGAATATTGTTATAAGAATCTTGCATTGTGTGTGATTGGTATAATAGTTAAAGACTCATTGTAAGTTACACACTGTAAAGATAGAAGCAACCACAAAAAAAATAAAATATGATCAGCCCTTTATATTTGCAGGTTCCAGATCTGTGAATTCAATCAACTATAAATCAAATATATTTTTAAAAAACATGAATCAGGAGGCTGAGGCAGGAGAACCACTTGCACTAGGGAGGTGGAGGTTGCAGTGAGCCAAGATCGCGCCACTGCACTCCAGCCTGGGCGACAGAGCAAGACTCTATCTCAAAAAAAAAAAAGTTTATCATAAGACAAATGCACAGGTATGTTCATTGCGGCACTGTTTACGATAGCAAAGACCTGGAATCAACTCAAATGCCCATCAATGAGTACACAAAGAAAATGTGGCACATATACACCATGGAATACTATGCAGCCATAAAAAACAAGCTCGTGTTCTTCATAGAGACATGGACGAATCTAGAAACCATCATTCTCAGCAAACTGACACAAGAACAGAAAACCAAACACCGCATGTTTTCACTCATAGGTGTGTGATGAAAATGAGAACACCTGGGCACAGGGAAGGGAACAACGCTCACTCGGCTAGTTGGGGAGGTGGAGGGGAGGAGAGGGAGGGGACAGCAGGGGGCAGGGAGGATGGGGAGGGATAACACCGGGAGAAATGCCTAAAGTAGGTGACGGTGGGGGAGGGGGAGATGAGGCATGTAGGTACTTAAGCAACAATCCTGCAGGATGCAGGATGTGCACATGTACCCCAGAGCCCAAAGTACAATAATAATAATAATAATAAGTTTTTAAAGAATGAATAAAACGAAACAGTGCTAACAACTACTTACATAGCATTTATATTGTATTAGGTATTCTAAGTAATCTAGAGATGACTGAAAGTATTAGGAGGATGTGTGTAGCTTACATGCAAATACCATGCCAATTTATATAAGGGACTTAAGAGTCTACAGACCCCTATCCCAGGGGTCCTGTAACCAATACCTTGAGGAGATCAAGAAAAAATTGTAAACAAAGAAGTATAAATAATAGCACATTACTAAATATAAAACAACATCCTAAAATATAGAAATTGATTTTTTTAAAAGACAGAAATACAGAGAAGGAACAAAGAACAGGTAGGATAAATGGAAAATATATTAGAAGACAGTAGATTTAAGCCCATATGTTGATAATTGTATGAAATGTAAAAGATCTAAACAGTCTAAATTAAAAACAGAGATTGCCAGATGAGAGCTTTTTAAAGAAAGCAAGATACAGAATAACTGGCAGGTAATCTTCAAAAGTAATAAGGTCATGAAAGGCAAGGAAGGGCTGAGGACAGTTCTAGAACTGAAAAAGACTAAAGAGACATGACAACTAAAAGCAACATGTGATTTGAACTGGATTCTTTTGTTAAAAAGAACATGACTGAGACAATTAGCAAAACTTGAATTGGGTAGGCCGATTAGGTGCTAGAAATATGTCAAAGCTAATGTCCATTCTCTGTTGCACTGTGGTTGCATAGAAGAATGTCTTTACCTGTAGGAAACCCCACTAAAGTAATTGGGGATGACAGTGTGTCATGTTAGCAACCTTCTTTATCTGGTTCAAGAAAAAGACACGTATTTATACTGAACTTAAGAATGTCTAAAAATAAAATTTTTTGAAACCCAAAAAATAAATTTGATTACACCAACACTTAAAACTACTATACAATAAAAACTACTAATTATATAATGTTAACAGATAAGTCATGCACTGGAAGACAATATATAACAGGAAAAGGCATCCAAAGTGTATAATTCCTTTAAATAAAAAAGAAAACAATAAACAACCTAAAAGTGGGCAGCAAGTACATGAGAGAAAACCCAAATGCCTAAAACCTAAATTCACTGATAATCTAATAAAAATAAAATAAAAATCACAATAGTGATCATCACTTCACAATCATCAGACTGGTAAAAATCAAAAAGTTTGACAATATAGATGTTACCGGGAAGTCGAGTAACAGGACTTCCCACAAAATACCAATGGTAGGATGAATGGGGAAATCACCATAGAGAACAATAATAAGATCAAAGACATGTAAACCTTTTCTTTGATCCAGCTGATCTCCTTCTAGGTGTAGACCCTAGACCAACAGAATTGGTATCACCTGGGAACATGACAGAAAGTGCAGAATCTCAGGAATGACCCCAGCCAGACCTATTCAATAAGAATCTATATTTAACAAATCCCCATGATAAAATTTGCATGCATGACAACATCTGAAGAACAACACTGTCAAGAAATTTTGAATACGAGTCCAAGGAGACAAGAACAAGGATATTTATTGCACCACTGTCTGTCATTACTATTGGAAACATACCAAACGTCCCTAATAGTATCAGTCAGGATAGTTATCTTGTAGCAATAACCACCCCAAAAATCTCAGGGACTTAAAACAAAGATTTAAAACTCACTCATGTTATACATTCATAACAGGTTGGCAGGTAGGCTCCGCTCCCTGAAGTTACTCAGAAACTCAACCAGCATCTTGAAGTTGCCATTTTTCAAGAACAAGGGAAAATAAGAGAACTCTGGAGAGAAATTAAATGCTAAGCCCAAAGTGACACATACCACTTTTGCTCACATCTTATCAGCCAGAAAAAGTCACATAGAACTGGGAACCTAGTAAATATATACAGGGAACCCAGGAAATATAATACTACCTTGCGCCAAAGGAAGCAGCCAGAAATATTGGTGAACAGCACTGGAACTGGCAGGGGAAAAGTGAATTATTTATATAATAGACTACCATAGAGTGATTAAAACCAGCAAACTGTATCCATACACATAAAGAAATAAGCCATCTACTAGTATGCAAGCCCCAGAGGGTGGATATTTTTATCTGTTTTATTCATAGCTATCTCCCCAGCACCAAGAGCAATACCTAGTGCATAGCAGGTACTCAATTCATCTTTGTTGAGTGAATACACAGATCTCAAAATGAGGACTGAGAATCATCTACATAAACTTTTTAAACACAAAACAAAACAATATATGGTTTATAAATATTAAAAGCACAGACTAGAAAAACATTCAATAAGTTTATGATACTGGTTTCCTCAGAGGAGTAAGGAAAGGAGTAAGACTGAAGAAGAGAACATAAATTTTATCTGTAATTTTTTAAAGTCTGTGTGTGTGACACACACCTCTTTCTGTCCATATATATTTTATATATATATACTATTTTTCTTTACATATATATGAATCAAAACTGGAAAACTGTTAATATCTGTTAATTCTGAGAAGTTGGTAAACAGGTGATTTTTTTTTTTTTTTTAGACAATATCACTCTGTCACCCAGGCTGGAGTACAATGATGCTACCTCGGCTCATCACAACCTCTGCCTCCCAAATTCAAGCTATCGTGTGAGCCAATTCTCATGCCTCAGCCTCCCAAGTACCTAGGATTACAGGTGTACACCACCATGCCCGGCTACTTTTTTTGTTTTTTAGTAGAGATGGGGTTTTGCCATATTGGCCAGGCAGATCTTGAACTCCTAGCTTCAAGTGATCTGCCTGCCTCAGCCTCCCAAAGTTCTGGGATTATGGGTGTGAGCCACTGCACCTGGCTCACAGGTGATTCTTAAATTCTCTATAATTTTAGAACTTTACTAAAAGGTATTAGGGCGCTAATACTACTTTCACATCTCAGACAGAACTTCTCATAGTGTTCTAACCATGTTCTCTTATGACAGCATATCCTCCTGAAGAGAAAGAAATCTTGGAAATGACCAGAAGAAACAAAAAAAATTTAATGTCTAATGATTCGCCTTCAAAATTCTTTATCCATAATATTTCTTTTTCTTTCTTTCTTTTTTTTTTTTTTTTTTTTTTGAGATGGAGTCTTGCTCTGTTACCTAGGCTGGAGTGGAGTGCAATGGCATGATCTTGGCTCACTGCAACCTCCGCCTTGAGTGTTCAAGTGATTCTCCTGTCTCAGTCTCCTGAGTATCTGGGATTACAGGTATGTGCCACCACATCCAGCTAATTTTTGTATTTTTAGTAGAAAAGGGGTTTCACCATGTTAACCGGGCTGGTCTCGAACTCTTGACCTCACGTGATCCACGTGCCTCAGCCTCCCAAAGTGCTGGAATTATAGGTGTGAGCCACTGTGCCCAGCCCTTAATATTTCTACTCTTATCTCAATATTAAATACATTTCAATTGTATACTTTTTGCCTAAAAACCTAGGTAAAACTAACATTCCAGAAACATAGGCTCCGTTTACCCTATAGCTTCATATATCCCCATCATACTACAGGGCATCTCAGGGCAGAGAGGTTGGAGATGCTTATTCCAGTTTAGGGAGCAGAACTATGGAGTCACTGTAGATTCTCCTCTAGAAGAAAACAACATAAAGAAAAGAAATCCTCTGAATTTAACCGCACCCTTCCCCTTGATGATAGTTACTTTTATGTGGCAACTTGGGGGGCCATAGGACCCAGATATTTGGTCAAATATTATTCTAGATGTTTCTGTGATGGTATTTTTTAGATGAGATTAACATTTAAGTCAGAGACTATGAGTAAAGATGATTACCCTTCATAATGTGAATAGGCTTCATTCCACCACAGGTGAAAACCTTAATAGGAAAAAGGCTGACAGTGCCCAAGGAAGAGGGAATTACACAGAAGAGTCCCTCTGACTTAAGCTATAATCTTAACTCTTCACTGGGACTCTAGCTTGCCCGCCTGCACTGCAGCTTTTGCTATACTTGCTATACTCCACAATCAGGTTAGCCAATTCCTTAAAATAAATACTTCCCTCTCCAGTAGGTAAACAGAGATACATGCACACGTGTGCGCGCGCACACACACACACACACACACACACGCTACTGGTTCTGTTTCTGAAGAATCCCAGCTAATGTACTCTTACACCAAAACCAGTACTATTTTTTTCTACAACACTGTTAAATAAATCAAAATATATCTCAAAACAACTATCACTAAAATAGGTATATGCTTTTTCCTAGAAGACTGGGTCTTTTAAAAATTTAACTATAAGTATTATTTATTAAACATAATACATGATGAAACACATTAGCATACCGCTAATACATATAAAGAAATCTAAAATGAATCAATAAATATATAAAAGGTTGAGAAGATGTTAGAGACTTAATTATTTTTTCAAAAGCTATGCTAAATATGGACCTTAAAAGTATTCTAAATAACAGAAATTTTAGTAAGTAAAAATTGTTTGATTTAAAAAAAGAATCTTACCTTTTAGTTTTCATCTGGTCCCTCAGTTTGCTGTACATCTCCAGGACTTAAAAGAGAGAAAAGAATACACAAACATGATTTAGAGAAAGCCTAATTAAAGCTAAAAAATTACACCAAGAATCCTTCTCCATTTCCAGTTCCTCACCTGGAAGACACAGCATTAATTTATCAACAGTGGCAGAAATATTTCTCTGTTGTAGTCGACACTGCTTCAGCTCTTCCATTGCTATTACCAGCTTGGCAAGAGGGAAAAAGACTGAATTATGCCAAAGGCTGTAAATAAAAAGTTTTCAGTCACATTTTTCCACACTGTGTTCAATTCATCAGAAAATCCCAGACAGTTTCATAGTAAGACCTACCAAGTGAACTAAGGTGCTGCCTTTCCTAACCAGTAAAACATTCCTGCACATTTTCCCACTTTCTCCCCAAGATACATACAATGCTAGGAAGAGCTAAGTAAAATGAAGTCCTAAAATACAAGAGCTATCCAGGAGAAAAAAACAATCTTCAACTAAATCTCTATTTCAACAAATAAACCACACACTTAAAAGATGTGGCTTTTCTAAGAGTTAACAGTATAGTGAAAATCACTTTTATTCCTCTAGCTCCAGTTTTAAAGGCTTCTATCTGAAGTCATACCATAACGTTAACTAGAAGAAATTGTACTCTGCAGAATTTAGAATGTGAGGCAAACTTCTTTAAAAAGCAATGATCTATACATCTACTTGCAGCATTTATCCCATACCCATACCTAAAAAATACTGTTATCTGCTTAGATATCACGCAAAAAAGAACAAGAGAATGGTCCTGATTGAGTCACTGATAAAACAATCAAAATACATTAAAAAAGTATTAGGTGCTAACAAAGGAGCATGATAACAGAGAACAGTTATGTACAAGTCAGAAAGCCTCGATTTTAGTCCCAGCCTTGCCAACTACCATGTAAAATTTAGCAAATCATTTGTTTTAGTTTCCTCATCAATAAAACAGTGATAATACCTGTCCTGATTTTGTTGGCCATGAGGATGAAATGACAAGTGGATGTAAAACAATATTGTAAACTGTGATGGTTCAAATGATAAATATGTCAATTAATAGAATCAATGATTTTTTTCTTTTTGTGGTGAGTGGATAGAGATAAGGTCTCCCTCTGTCACCCAGGCTGAGAGTGTAGTGGTGCAATCATGGCTTAATGCAACCTCGAGCTCCCGGACTTAAGAGAGCCTCCCACCTCAGTCTCCCAAGTAGCTGGGACTATAGGCATACACTATCACACCTGGTTACAATTTCTTTTTTAGTGGGGTGGGAGGGTAGAGATGCAGTCTCACTATGTTGCCCAAGCTGGTCTCAAACTCCTGGCCTCAAGTGATCCTCCCACCTCAGCCTCCCAAAGCACTGAGATTACAGCATGTAATCCCAGCCACTGTGCCTGGTTGATTAACTTTTTAAACAAATATTTGTTGAGCATCCACACTGTCATTCACTATTTAGGTAGATGGAGGGGATACAGCAATGAATAAAGCAAACAAAAATTCCTAATCTTATGGAGTTTGACTTCCAATGGAAGTTGACAGACAGATACACACACACACACACACACACACACACATATATGTAAAAATATATTAAATGTAATATCAGAGCATGACAGGCACAATGAAGAAAAAGTGGGAAAGGACCAAAAGAATGCACAGGTAAGAATGAGACAACTTCAAATAAGGTGGTCAGGAAAGGCATCATTAAGAAGGCAACATTTAAGCAAAGATTTGAAGAAGCTGAATATTGAAAAAATAACATTCCAGGCAGAGGAACAGCATTACTGTAATATGACTAGTCAATGATTTAAAAACACAACTAAGAAGGCTGTATCCTCTCTCCTTAGGCTTTCCAATGACTATGGTAAATTAATTCAGATAAACATTAGGAAAAGCAACAATAATGTCCAAGTACTTCCAACATACTACTTACAGTTTTAACTACTAAATGAACAACATAGTCATTAAAAGAGAATGGCATGAAACAGAAAAGATTTCTTCAAAAGGTAAACTGGTCTTACTTCCTTTCCCTCATGTTGTAGTTTTCTATTAGTATCCGTCACTTGATTCTGTGGAGAGAAGACAATTTAAACTCATAAAAAACAAACATTTAGACAATAGTTGAAAAAGATCTAAATTTAATATGAAAAGATTGAGAATAGGTAGTTAGATATTTTCATTATTCCACTACATATTGGTCAAGCAGCATTCTCTTGAGTTTAAATTTTGTCAACTTTTCTCCAGGAGGTTTGCATGACCTTTTGAAAAGAAAAATTTACTGACAAATATGGTGAGTTTAGAACATTTCTAAACTAAAATACTATAATAACTAAATATCACACTTTAACTTTGGGGAGACAAAAGGAAAAAGAGGAAAGAAAAATAAAATAGAAAGAACAAATTTTATCATAGATATTTCGCATCATCACCAATGTATTCCTGGAAATTTGGGTATACCTCAAACTTTTTAACTCAAGTCAAAATTTTTCTGTTTGCTTATTATCTTAATTTTAGAAAATGCTTTACCTTAAGTTTTTTTGGATCATTAATTCTCAACAGCTCCTAACACTTTCATATTTCCAACATAATCTCTCCATCAGATAGTCAAAAATTTGTGAATAAGCCTTTAAATGATCCAGAGTCCATTATTTAAAGGAAATGGCATCTACTTTTTTTGACATCCACTTTTGACAATTCAATGATGGAAAAAATTATATAGAATAGTAATTTCCTCATCATCTGTGATATCAAAACATAAGCAATATTAACTTCTAAAATGTTGTTTAACAAAGGCTTTCTAGCCTTCCACCAATAATTGCCACTGCTTATACTTTTAATGCATCCCCTAACCTAGGATTTCCTATTATGTCCCTTAGGACATCAAAAAATGTTAGTTAGCAGGTACTCTGCACATGCACACAGCCATGCACAAGCAAGCACACAGACACACATATACAAACACACACACACACACACACACACACACACACACACACACACACACACACACACAAAATGACATGCACTGGAAATGCCCAAGAAAGGGATATCATATAGGATGTTTTCCAAATTTATCTAACATAATACCCTTTAACTGAAGATCTTCTCAAGTACCTAGTTTTTTAAAAAGCACATTTTTGAAATCACTGCTCTGAACTATATACTCTATACCTGGACTATCATTCAAAGCAGATTACCATATGCACCCCCTTCTAAAGACAAAATGAAATCTGAACTCCTCCAGGAAGCCTCTATAAAGTACCAGAAAAGGAGGCAAGAAACCAGCAAATTCCCTCTTTATTATTTACTTAATAGCACCACATGTGAAACACTGAGCTCAATCCAAATTATGAGTGATGAACTGTCCAAAATGCAGCTCTAAGACAATATTAATAGAAGCATTGTCTAAAAGGGGGTCAGCAATCTGTTTCCATAAAGGGCCAGATAGTAAATATTTTAGGCTTTGCAAGCCATACAGTCTCGGTTGTAACCATTCAACTCTACCTCCATAGCAGGAATGTAGCCATAAAGAAAGTAAATGTAAATGAAGGGTCATGGCTGTGTTCCATTAAAACTTTATTTACACAAACAGGAGGCAAGCTGGATTTGGCCTAAGAGACAAGAGTTTTCTAACCCCTGGTCTAGAATAAAGGAGATGGTAAGGTCGTAATACCACACTATGAAATTTACAGTTGGATGCCACGTTTTAAGAAGGGCTTTACAAGCTGAAGCATGGTTAGAGGTGAATAGATTTGAAGAGGGAGTCAAAGCTATACCACATAAAAAACAGATGAAGGAATTTTTAGCCAAGAGAGGGGAGAAATATTCACTTGGAGACACTGTACACCATAGCTGGACCCTATATACTATAAGCCATATTTAAATAATGGCTGCCCTTCAAATATCTGAACAACTGTCAGAAGTAAAGTGGCTCCCTAAAAATGAAGATTATTACTCAAACCAGTGTTTGTTACCAGAAAACAGTATTTTCAGCCCAATATAAGAAAAAGTATTCAAGCAATGTGAATAAAAAATCCCATGGGTTGCCTTGGGTGATAATGCTATCCCCATTACAGTAGTTATTCAATAATAAATTAGATATTTTTATCCTAAACTGGAGATGTCCTAAAATTCAACCCTCTGTAAATACTCCTAAATTCAGCATCATTGTTTCTACTAGAGTAGCCTTGTTTGCCTTATGAAGGTACCATTTCTCACTTTTTTTCACCTTAAACTCACTGTAAAAAATACATTTTCCATTGCAACTCAGTATACAAACATAGGGAATACACACACACAATTTTCAAGAAACAATGTTTATCCTTAGTACATGTACTGCACTCTCTTGTTTTCTATTCAATTTGATTCTATTTAATTTCAGTTTTTGTTAAAAATACTGATTAAGGCCCACTAAATTAATTTCATGCAAACCATGGTTCTAAAACATATCCCTAGGAACCTAACCAATGTTTCCAAGAAGAAAGATAATAACTGTGGATTGGGTGTGGTGGCTCATACCTGTAATCCTAGCACCTTGGGAGGCCGAGTCGGGTGGATTACCTGAGGCCAGGAGTTTGAGACCAGCCTGGCCAACATGGTAAAACCCCATCTCTACTAAAAATACAAAAATTAGCCAGGCATGGTGGCAGGCACCTGTAATCCCAGTTACTTAGGAGGCTGAGGCAGGAGAATCACTTGAACTCAATGGAGGCAAAGATTGCAGTGAGCTGAGATCTTGCCACTTCACTCCAGTCTAGGCAAAAGAGTAAAACACCATCTCAAAAAAATAAATAAATAAAAATTTTAAAAAAGAAAGATAATAACTATGTCAATAGCGTTCAATGACTACTTCAATGCACAACAATAAAGAGGCCAGGTGCAGTGGCTCACACCTGTAATCCAGCACTCTGGGAGGCTGAGGCAGCAGATCATCTGAGGTCAGAAGTTCAAGACCAGCCTGGCCAACATGGTGAAACCCCATTTCTACTAAAAATACAAAAATTAGCTGGGTGTGGTGGCATGCACCTGTAGTCCCAGCTACTTAGGAGGCTGAGGCAGGAGAATCATTTGCGCCCAGGAGTTGGGAGGTTGCAGTGAGCTGAGATCATGCCACTGCACTCCAGCCTGGGTGACAGAGCAACACTCTGTCTCAAAAATTTAAAAAAAAAAAAAAAAAAAAAAAAACATTGAAAAGAAACTATACTAGATGTATGTCTAGGAGTCTAGGACACTACTTTGTTTGATTCAAAGAAGGTAAGTGTATGTGTGTATACACTAAGAATCAAAAGAAATAATGGGCATCTTGGAGAATAGTTTCTTTTCATTGGTATGTTAAAATATCATTGACAGTAGTTAATACTTAATTTTTTACATTTTGTAAACTATTTTCTAGAGTTCAGGAAACTTTTTATTTCATAGGTTCTGAACCTAGGCCAAATGGATCCCCCTAGAGCAGAGTCTCCCAGGTGTGCTATAGACATTAATCCCCTCTGCCCTCAAAGTGCCTGGGTAGAGCCTGAAACAGACTAAAACCCTAAAACAGTAGCCTCCAGTTCAGGTATTCCTGTTGGGGCATCCTCGGAAAGTTGAAGGAACTTGCCACTTGAGGAAATGTGATGGAAAGCAAGGGAAGTAAGAGGAAAAGAAGATGAGTACCAACCAGCACGTGAAATCAGCAATTCAGGAGCATTATGAGCTATATTCAGTACTACCCTGCCAAGGAGGTATTCCACCACATGACTACTCCAATAACCAGAGGCAAAACATTGTGCTGACATTCATGGACCAGGGCACCAAGGAGCTATGGGAGAAGTATGCGATACAGGTGTCTAAGGAGCATAGAAAAGAACAGCCCAAGATGAGTAGAGGAAGACGGGATGGCTGGGTGAGGACAAATAGCATACACAGGTCCTGCCAGGAAACCCCATGTGTTTGTTTTCATGCATTTCAGATACTTTTGTCTAGCTGAGGCTGATCCTCCCACAAAATTTAAGAACTACAAATGTATGAACCAGTAAATAGAAAGAAGCACTATTGAGATTCTTTAATATGGCCAGGCATGGTGACTTATGCCTGTAATACCAACACAGGGAGGCTGAGACAGGCAGATCACTTGAGGACAGGAGTTCGAGACCAGCCTGGCCAACATGGCAAAATCCCATCTCTACTAAAAACAAAAAAGTTGGCTAGATATGGTGGTACATGCCTGTAGTCCTAGCTACTTGGGAGGCTGAGGCACAAGGCACAAGAATAGCTTGAACCTAGGACACAGAAGTTGCAATGGGCCAAGACTGTGCTACTGCACTCCAGCCCAGGTGACAGAGTGAGACTCTGTCTTCAAATAAAAAAATTAAAAAAAAAAAAAACATTCTTTAGTATAATTTCAGGGGTTCACTTTTTTAATAGATATAGAAATAACAATGTTTCGTATCATCTGTATATAAGAAGAGGTTCTCCTGAATAGTGTCTATGAGAAATTCAAAGAGGTTATCATTTTTAAAGTCTTGATTACATTTGCATGGCATGTAGTCATTTTAAGCAGAAAACTAAATTATTTAAAAAGTTATCAGGTCAGGTGCAGTGGCTCATGCCTGTAAACCCAGCACTTTGAAAGGCTGAGGTGGGCGGAACTCCCAGGCTGAGGAGTTCCAGACCAGCCTGGTTAACATGGCAAAACCCCCCCTCTACTAAAAATACAAAAATTAGCTGGGCATGGTGGCACGCCTGTATTTAGGAGGCTGAGGCAGGAGAATCGCTTTAACTTGGGAGGCAGAGGTTGCAGTGAGCCAAGATCATGCCACTGCACTCCAGCCTAGGCAACAGAGCAAGACTCTGTCCCAAAAAAAAAAGTTATTTCGTGGTATCAAGTTCAAGTTTCTCATTTTAAAATGATGAAAATATTTGTTTAGAACATTTTTATATATTTGTAATATATCCTAATATTCTGTATTTTATTCTTATTATAATACATAAAGAAAATGTAAAGTTTTTTTTTAAAACAAGCCCTATATTCTCCCAAAACCCCTCTAGTTTATTCTTAGGTGCCTACCATTCAAATATCACTTTCTATGTATGCTGTGAGAAGAAAAGGGTTGGAAAGCATGCCCTAGAGGAATCACTCTATGGGCTTCTTTATGAAGTCATGAGAAATTGCTCTCAATTTACACTCTCATGTTCTCATGCATGGATACATTTTTTAGGGATATAATTCAAACTAGTCATGAGATTCTGGCCCTCTCCATTTCATTCCCCATATGAATGACTAGAACTACCGGCTACTTGGTAGTTAATTTGTCACCCAAACCAGAAACCTGAGAGTCATGGGCTCTATTCCAGATAGATGAGATACTATATCTCATAAGCATCTCTGCAGTCTGCCCCTTCTTCACCATCTCCTTAATTTTAGGTCTTCCTCATTTTTTTAACATGGATTTCAACTCATCATTTTCCTATACTGAATGAAAATTTTGTTTTAATGTGTACACTCTAACACTGAGTTTTCTAATGAAGAGTTAAAATTGTCAGTTGAAACTGCAGGAAACTTAAAATACAAAGAAAAGCATTTCATATACTTTTGTCCAGCTGAGGCTGATCAGCTGACAAAATTTAAGAATTACAAATGTATGGACCAATAAATAGAAGGAAGCACTATTAAGATTCTTTAATATGGCCAGGCATGGTGGCTCATGCCTGTAATACCAACATTTTGGGAGGCTGAGATGGGCAGATTACTTGAGGACAGGAGTTGGAGACCAGCCTGGCCAACATGGTGAAACCCCTTCTCTACTAAAACTACAAAAATTGGCCAGGCATGGTGGTACACACCTGTAGTCCTAGCTACTTGGGAGGCTGAGGCAGAAGGCACAAGAATGAAAATATTAAAATTATTTATTATCAAGGGATTATTGATAACCCTTTTTGGTATACAGTCTTCCAATCTTCTTTAATGCTTATTTATTTGCATGTAAAGTATGTGCATTTCATTTATAAAAAGAGAAAACTGTTCATAGTTTTTAATCAGCTTTATACATTAAGCAAACATCTCTTATACTTTCTCATGGCAAATATCCCCTATACTATACTGAAGTTTATCGCTCTTTCAAATAGATGTACCATAATTTCTTTTAGTAATCCTCTATTAAATGATGTTAGGAACACTTTTAAGTTTTAAAAGAAACCATCACATGAACATCCTTGTACATGCACCTGCAGCCTTAGAATAAATCCTAAAACTATGTGGAGTTTTAAGGACTGACACCTTATGGTTTAAATTTGCATTCCTTTAATTTTTTCTAAGTTGTAGAGTTTCTTTATATTTCTTCTTATGTAAACTGTATGTTATTGTGTATTTCTCAGTTTTCTATGAGAATGTTCACATTTTTCCTATTTTATCAAGAATCTTCATATATAAGGATATCAACAATTTGCCATATGTGTTTGTAAACATTTTTTATTATTTGCCTTTTAAGTTTCAATTTGTAGGTAGAATAGGTTCTTTCCTCTTAATGTTGTCACATCTATTCATTTTTTTCTTTCTGGTTTAGAAATTTTGTTTAGAAATATCTCGAAATAATATAAATATTCACTACATTTTCTACTAGTTCTTTTATGGTTTTATTTTTTACATTTAACTCTTTAGTTCCTCTGAAATTAATTTTGGTATGCTGAATAAGGAAAAGATCTAACTTACTTTAAATGAAAATAATTAAGCATTAAAGAACATTAACAATAAATCAAAAGACTTGTTACCTCTCAAGTAACAAAAGCAACTGAGGGGGTACAAATGAGAGATTTAATTGTGTTGGTAATATACTATTTCTTTAGATGGCAGGATAATGTTGTACAGGTCCATACATTTTTTTAAAAAACCTTAGGACCTAATGTGTTTAAACTTAAGAATTTTGGAGATTTTATAAACATATTAAGTTACATATTGTATATTACATAATACCCCCACCCAATGGGGACTAGGGTAGCACCACATAATTAAACATATTAATATTTATATGTTAATATTTTTAAAAGCAAAAGACAAAAATTCATGCTAAATAAGAAATTTGATAGTTTCATAGTGATTTAGGTAATGTTCTATAATCAATTGAGTTTTTAAATTATTATAGCTTTAGAATACAATATAATGTCTGACTGCCCACTTTGCCTCTCAGTAAAACTGTTTCTTTACTTTCTTATCAATGTATTTTTTAAATGAATTTTACATTCACTGTCAAGTTAACCCCATGCCAAGGTAAATCCTTTTAGGATTTTAATTCAAATTTCATTAAGGACTCGAAAGAAGAAAATAAAACTATTATTGCAGATCATATGAGGAGTGTTTACATCGAAAACTCAAACTACACATAGATCATTAGAAATAACAGAAGATCTTAGTGAAGTTAGTTAGATTTAAGATCAACAAGCAAAGTGAGTTATCTAAGATAAGTGACTTTGCTATGCCAGGGTCAAGACCATGTGCCTAGCCTCCTTCCCAAACTTTAATCTGTCACATCAAGAAATAACCTTCATTCTTTGGTAGAAGACCCTCTACAACAACCACTGGTTTTTCTTTTGGCCTAGGAGGCATGCTACAAAGAATTTTATAGCAATGCCTTGATACCCTGTCATTCTACAGTGATAGCTTTTATCCAGCAAGGAAACAGAAACATGAAGAGCCAAACTGAGTTTCTGTTTAAAAGAATCAGCTATTGATCAGCTCTGGTCCACATGTAGTTATTCCAATTAAAATATAACTTTAAAAGGATATTCTTTTTAGCTAAAAAGTCATAATCTCAAAAATACATGTTTCAGTATAAATTCCTTTCTAATTGTACAAAAATCTTCACTACAAATATGTGTTCTGTGTTATAATCCTTAATCCTTTAATCCTAGTCAAAACCCCAACACAGGACAGAGAAACAGTGTCTCTTAGAGCCGTCTTACTTTGAGTTTCTGGGCTTCTCCTCTCACTTTTAGCAGTTCAGTTATAGAGTCCACAAAGCCCTGGTAATGAAAGTTGCACATTTTCTCAATTTCTCGGTCGTGATTACGGATACGAGTGTCAAGCTTCTCCATGAAACGCCCATGTTCCTCACCATCATAGACAGACCTTTGAAAAAAAATGGCATGAAGATTATACCACAGTTACTTTTAAGAAGGAGAAACAGAATTACAAACCCAGAAGCAAATTTGTTTTTTAGAAATTTAGGGCACATAAGCCACAAGATAACCCAATTGTATATTAGCAGTGCCTCGTTGTTAAGTGAGTATTTTTAAGGAAAATCCAAAATTTTGCTTTCTTATTCATTCCAAAATATTTGAGTGCCTGACAGTATTCATCACAAAATTAAAGGACTGAATTACAACTCCCTTGTACATTTCTTTCTCAATTTAACTAGTCTAGAAAAGCTCAATTTTAGTTAAATTCAGCTATCCGATTGTTCCACAGCTATATTCAAGAAGTTGAACGCAGCTGGAAAAAAAAACATACAGCTGTGCTAGCTAGACTCAGGCTAGCCATGTAACTACAAATCTAAATTAGGCAGTCAATATCACTGGATAATCCTACTACAACTATCCCCCATCTCACATTACAGAAAAACCACTTTGCATTCTTTACAATATATATGTGTGGGAACCTTACCTTGTCCTCCTCTCAAATGTTCATACCTTCCCTCTCAGCTGCTGATCTGACTATATACTTTACAGAAAAAAAAAAAAAAAATACACAGAGAACTACCTCCTCTTCCCTCATTAAAATCAATCAGTCTACTTTACATCTGTAACTCCTACTCCCCACCCTCTAGTAACAATAAAATAAGTGTTCCAAGCTCTTATCTGCAATTCAGTCCCCCTTGTTGTCTCAAGAATTGTATTCCTGCAAGTTTTCCCTTTTACCCCTCCTCTGTATCATATATTTTTCCCACTCTACTAGATGATTCTCATGGGTATATAAACATAACTTTTATTTAAACATCGTTGTTTTTATTTTTTAATAAAAGATGAAGTCTCAATATGTTGGCCAGATTGATCTTGAACTCCTGGCCTTGGACAATCCTCACACCTTTACCTCCCAAAGTGCTGAGATTACAAGCATGAACCACCACACACAGTATACATGACTTTTTAAAAACTGCCCTTAACTACACATCCCTCTCCCCTTCCCAGCAAAACTCCCTTCGACTTCCTCACTTCTTTACCTTACTAAAGTATTCATTTTACTCCACCTAATAGCAGCATTTAATATGGTTTTATATTTTTTCCTCCTTTAAACACTCTCTCCTGTACACTTCAATGATACCACACTAACATCTTTCTTAACCTCTACTGATGTGCCTTCTCACTCTCCATTCTTAGCTCCTCCTCTACATTACTAAGCATTCCTAAAACCTCCTCTATTTGGTACCTATGCTCTCTCATCAAGCAAAGCCATCTAATTCCATGGATTTAAAATATCATCCACATAGTGCTGATTTCTTCATCTATACCTATAATTCATCATCCACATAGTGTTGATTTCTTCATCTATATCTATAATTCAGAGCATTTCCCTGAGCACCAGATTCAAATATCCAGCTACTATTTAACTCCAATTGGGTTTTTTAAAGCCATCTCAGTATTTACGTAGGAAAAAAAAAAATGTATTACTAACCTATCTCCACTCCCATACCTGTTCCTCCTTAAATTTCCCAACCATCTACCCACCCTATTACAGCTATCAGCACTACACAGTTGCCCAAGCCAAAAATCTAGGATTGATTCCTAATCTATCTCTCTCTTTCCATCATATACCCTATTCAATACATTAATAAGTCCTGACAACTCAACCTCTGAAACATGTCGTAAAATTTACCATGTTCCAACATTTCCACTAAAACACAAGTCTAAATCTATATTATCATCACACTAGATCAATGCAACAGCTTCCTGACAGTCTCCATTCTGCACTTTCAATCTACTGCCCTTGCCCCAAAACAGACATTCCACACAGTAATGAAAATGATGATTTTAAAGAAATAATTCAGATGTTATCCCTCTGCTTAAATCTCTCCAATGGCTTATCTTTATAAAAGAATAAAAATCTTGAATCTTTATCATTGCCTGTAAGGCCCTACATAATCTAACCTCACATTATTTCTCTAACCTAATTTCTCTCCTCTCTCTAGTTCCCACTCAAATTCCCTTCCATATTCTATGTTCCAGCTACCCTGGCTTTTTTTTAAAAGCCTCGCTTCAAGAATTTTGTTTTTGCAGTTTTTATACTAATAATGTTCATCCCTATACCTTTGAACAATCTCTTCCTCTTCATAATCCATGATATGTTGTTTATCTCTGCCTCCCCACAACCCACGTCAACTAGATTATAAGCTCAAGGGCAAGAATTTTGTCTGCCATATTCACTACTGTACCTCTATAACAGACAAAGAGTAGACAATAAGTAAACATTCATTGACTAAAGAATGACTAACACTATCTCTAAGGACTCTTTGATTGCTGACATTTGTTCAAGAAATACCCATTTGCTTATTGCCAATGTTTCCTGGTTCTATAATCCTTTCTGGGTACTGGAACACTACCCTAATCTTACGGATTAGAAACCACACTCCCCTCAGGAGATCAGTTATACCACCCAAAACTCAGCAGTAACCATAGACGAACCAAACGATGGACCACATATACAATGGTGGTCCCCATGTATTATGTAGTGAAGTCATAGCCTTTGTAATGTTGTAGTGCAACACATTAGCTTTTCTATATTTAGATATACAAATACCAGTATGTTATAATTGCCTACAGTATTAAGTACAGCAACATACCATACAGGTTTGCAGCCAAGTAGCAATAGGCTATACCATACAGCCTACCTGTGTAGTAGGCTACATACCACCTAGGCTTGTGTAAGTACATTCTATGATGTTCACACAACAACAAAATTACCTAATGACACATTTTTCGGAACATATCCTCTCTGCTAAGCAACATACGACTATACATGTTTGGCTTCCAGTCAAGATTCTGAACACTTACTTCAGAAAAGGCAGAGCAATCTGGATTCATTCTCCTTCCTTTGAAATAAAGGGAGATTGTCAAATAAATTATAAACAATCCCTGCTTTGACAAGCAGGAAAACTGTAGAATAACCACTTGCCTGAAAAAGCTGTTTAGAATACAGAATCTACCATTTAAAAAACAGAATCTACCATTGACATGTCAAGTAATCTCAAATAAGCTTAACTTTTCCCCTTTTCAAAGGAAAGGAAAAGAAATGTTTCCATGTAAACATATCCATTTACCTTGACACTTGGAGACTGGGAAGAATCACTGAAAACTCCTCAATATAAACTGCATAAGCTGACATATTATTCAATATTAGACAACCTCTTGGTTTCAAATTCAGTACACCCTGACTCAGTATTACTTCTAAGTTAGGTGGCAAGTGTAGTTCCTTCTACTGGGTAAAACTTCTTTTCTTCACTCTAGAGATCTACATTAACATCACAAAAGACAACCTCTAAAGAAATTCAGAACTTATATTAATAATGTCTTCCTAAGCTCTCTGATCTTCCCATTAAAAAAAAAAAAAATCGGAGGAGAGATCCAAGATGGCCGACTAACAACAGCTCAGGAATGTAGCTCCCAGTGAAAGCGCAGAGAACGAGTGGACGCCGCACTTTCCGACGAGTTTTTGTTGCCCACAGACC
>PVKP010037613.1:0-21509 GCA_004027715.1 Plecturocebus donacophilus | reverse complement strand
ATAATTGGAAGTAAATCACTCCCCAGCAATTGCATAGCATTTCACAGGTTTAAATAAAATATTGGTTGGCTGCTTATTTGTTATTTTCATCCCCTATTCCTTCCTGTCTCCATTGTTAAGCACAATTATTGGCATAAAAGAGGTTTCTAATACCCATTTTTAGACTGTATTCTAGCCTGGGCAATAAAACAAGAATCCCATTCTCTCTCCCAATTTCTCTTCCTCTTTCTTTCTCTTTCATTCTTTTTTTTCTTTCTTTTGCTCTTTCTTTCTCTTTTTCTCAAAAAAAAAAAAAAAAGGCACAAAGAAAGAGGGGACAAATAAAATTGTAAGATAGTGGATTTCAGCCCAACTACATCAACAATCATCTTAAATGTGAATGGTATCTTATTAAAAGGCAGAGGTTGTAAGGTAAGATTTTTTTTAAGCAAGACACAACTATATACTACTTACAAGATGTCATTTTTTTTTTTTGAGACAAGAGTATTGCTCTGTCACCCAGGCTGGAGTGCAATGGCATGATCTTGGCTCACTGCAACCTCTGCCTCCTGGGTTCAAGTGATTCTCCTGCCTCAGCCTTCCGAGTAGCTGGGACTATAGGCGTGCACCACCATACCTGACTAAATTTTTGTATTTTTAGTAGAGATGGGTTTCACCACCTTGGTCAGGCTGCTCTTGAACTCCTGACATCAGGTGATCTGCCCCTCTTGGCTTCCCAAAGTGCTGGTATTATAGGCATGAGCCACTGTGCCTAGTCAGAAGTCAATTTTGAATATAAAGAAATAATAGGTTAAATATTAAAGGTTAAAAAAAGATATACCATGCTAACACTAATTTTTAAAAAAGCTGGAGTGGTTATATTAATATCAGATTAAACAGATTTCAGAAAAAAATGATATTGCTAATGATGAGGTCCATTTCATAATGATAAAAAAACCAATCACCAAGAGTGTATAACAGCCCTAAACATTTATATACCTAACAACATAGCTTCAAAATATATGAAACAAACAACAATAGAACTGTAAGTAGAAACAGAAATACCCACAATTTTATTCGGAGACTTCAACATACCCTCTTTCAATAATAACCAATAGAACAATTAACAAAGTATCACTAAAAATGTAGAAAACTTGACCTGACATTTATAAAAGACTCCACCATCAAAAGAAGAATATAGATCCTTACCAGATACACACAAAACATTTGCCATGATAGACCATATTCTGGGCCATGAAACAATTTGCAACACATTCAAAACGACTTAGACCAGACGCAGTGTCTCACACCTGTAATGCCAGCACTTTGGGAGGCTAAACTGGGAGGATCACTTGAGCTCAGGAGTTCCAGAACAACCTGGACAACAAAATAAGATCACTGTCTTTACACATACACACACAAAATTAGCCAGCCTCAGGGATGTGAGCCTGTAGTCCAGCTACTTGGGAGATTGAGATGGGAGGACAGCTTGAGCCTGAGAGTTTGAGGATTCAGTGAGCTAGAATTGTACCTCTGCACTTCAGCCTGGGCAACACAGTCAGATCCTATCTCCAAAAAAATAAATAAAAATAAATTAATAAGAATTTAAATTATAAAGTGTGTTCTCCAATCACAATGGAATTAAATTAGAAATCAATAAGAGATATCTGGAAAATCTCCAAATATTTGGAAACTAAGTAACTGGTGATTTTAATAGTCACTGGATCACTCTTTACTCTGAAATGAGGTTACCAAGTGCTATGGGCTAAATTGGGTCCCTTCCCAAATTTGTATGTTCAAGCCCTAACCTTCAAGGAGACTGTATTTGGAGACAGGGCATTTAAGGAGGTAATTAAGAATAAATGGGCTTATACCAACAAGGTCCTACTCCCGTACAATTGATAATATAAAGAAATATTATATTCTTTATATTCTCTTAAAAGATGAAGGTTCACACAGGGGCTATGCAAGCAAGCCAGGAAGAGTGCCTTAGCAGAAATAAAATCAGCTGGCATCTTGATCTTGGGTTCCCAAACTCCAGAACTATGATAACATAAATTTCTGTTGTTTAAGTCACCCAGTCAACAGTATTTTGTTATGGCAGCCCGACCTGATTAATGTACCAAAGCTAAATAAAAGCCAGGAATTTGACTCCCTATTTCCTGTTCCTTCCTGAAACTCAGGGGAAGTAGTCTTGCACTTAGCTCTAGATTCCTGGATAAGGCAGAGTGGGGTCTGCACCTACAGCTAGGTGTTCTCAGTTAATAAAGAGGGAGTTAAAGTGCCAGGAATAAACTGGGGCTTCCAGAAGTCTTACACTTGGGGAGTTAGGGGATGCATGCTCAGATTAATAGTATGGTACTGTATTCCACTACCAATTATTTTGTGTATATACTTCTGGTTTGTACTCCTCACTGCCAGTACCACTAATAAGGACATCATCACTTTCATTGGTCTCTCTGCATCTTGTCTCTTACTCTTCCAGCCATTTTTACCTCCCTTATTAGGATTCTATAAAATATAAATATGATTATGTTGGATTAAATCTCCATAATGGACCCCACTATTTACTAATAAGAACCCAAATTTACACTTTTTAAAGCAGTTTAAAAGTCACTTAGGGCCAGGTGTGGCAGCTCACGCCTGTAATCCTAGACCTTTGGTAGGCTGAGGCAGGCAGATAACCTGAATGAAGTAAAGAGTTTGAGACCAGCCTGGCCAACATGGTGAAACCTTGTCTCTACTTAACATACAAAAATTAGCTGGGCGTGGTGATGAGTACCTGTAATCCCAGCTACTTGGGAGGCAGAGGCAGGAGAATCACTTGAACAGGGAGGCAGAGGTTGCAGTAAGCCAAGATCATGCTACTGCACTCCAGCCTGAGTGACAGAGTGAGACTCTGCCTTAAAAAAAGAAAAAAAAAAAGTACCACTGGCTGGGGTGGGTGGGTATCAGTAATGGGAAGGTTGTGTGCATGCAGAGACAGCAGATATATGGGAAGGTTCTGTAGGGTTTTGCTGTGAGCATAAAACTGCTCTAAAAACAAACCTTATTATTAAAAAAATTACCTCCTATAAAGGTCAGAAAAATATATCCTTATTTTGTGCAATTTTAAAAAATGAAAATAATAGATTCACTTATTTTAAAATTATATTTAAGAAGCCTCCCTTGGGAAGCATAGATTATGAAGAAAAAAACAAAAATTACTGGAGAAAGTGACTTCAAGCAAAAAAGGAAATTAGCAAAGCTCAGATGAGTCTTTACTGTCCCAAGACACACACACAAAAAAGGCCACCCGCATAGGCTTAAATTAAAAGTTTATCTTTTATATTAAGTATTTTACTGCCTGATAAGTATGAATATACTTACAAGTCTTCAGGTCCTGAGAATCAGACTAGATTAGTTACTAGAAGGGACAAGTGCTAATTCTATAATATCATCTGTTCCTGAACTTGTATTACTAGCAAAAATAACTGTTAAGTGGCTAAGGGAAGTACAGTTTTCACAGTAACTGACATTCTCAAAGTCTATTGACAACAACCTTGTTTCCCATATAACCTCTGGTGCTGAGTTTCTTGGACAAAATTCCCCTGGAATAGACTACTGAATATTTATACCAGGTTTCTGTATTTTAGAGATATGCCAGAATAAGAGTCTCTAATGACTAGTATAATATACTGTACAATGATGGCTTTTAGCATTCTATAAATCCAACAGTCTAGGAAATGGCAATTTAGTGTCAGTCAGATTTCTG
This sequence comes from Plecturocebus donacophilus, assembly GCA_004027715.1. Classification (NCBI taxonomy): domain Eukaryota; kingdom Metazoa; phylum Chordata; class Mammalia; order Primates; family Pitheciidae; genus Plecturocebus; species Plecturocebus donacophilus. The sequence goes on along the minus strand of PVKP010037613.1, from coordinate 17,776 downwards.
TTTGTAAAAGGTCTTATCTATAGAAAATAGCTGAAAAAAAGTTGAATTATTTCATTCACATTGAAGAAAAGACTGCTGGTAACTGCTTTCTGGTTTGTGACTGTGGATCAATTGTGCAGTTTTAACACTATTATAATGTTATAATAATGGCTAACACTTCTTAGGCTCTGCATATGTGCCAGATTCTGTGATGATTTTTTTTTTGAGACAGTCTTACTCTTGTAGCCCAGGTTGCAGTGCAATGGCATGATCTCAGCTCACTGCAACCTCTGCCTTCTGGGTTCAAGTGATTCTCCTGCCTCAGGCTCCCATGTAGCTGGAATTACAAGCATCTGCCACCACACCTGGCTAATTTTTGTGTGTGTGTGTGTGTATTTTTAGTAGAGATGTGGTTTCGCCATGTTGGCCAGGCTGGTCTTGAACTCCTGATCTCGTGATCCTCCTGCCTCGGCCTCCCAAACTGCTAGGATTACATGCGTGAGCCACCGCACCTGGCTGATGAATATTTTTCTTATTTAATTTTCACAAAATACTAAGAATACAGTAAAAGTTAAGTACTTGCCCAAAGCCCACATATTAACCATCACATTGTACTTCTAAGAATAGGCACATCACATACTTAGCAGTCATTCATATACAATTACTATCGTTAACTCATCAAATCTAAACGGTCAATTTTAAGACATAGTGCTCTTTTATCTTTTACTAACAAAAAAGCTTCCAATTAAACTACAGTGTTGGCCAGATGAGGTGGCTCATAACTGTAATCCCAGCACTTTGGGAGGCCAAGGCGGGCGGATCAGGAGTTCAAGACCAGCTTGGCCAACATGGTGAAATCTGTCTCTACTAAAAATGCAAAAAATTAGCCGTGTGTGCTGGTGGGCGCCTGTAATCCCAGCTACTCAGAAGGCCAAAGCACAAGAATCACTTGAACCCTGGAGGCGGAGATTGTGGAGATTGCCAAGATTGCACACCGCACTCCAGTCTGGGCGAGAAAGAGAGACTAGGTCTCAAAAAAAAAAAAAAAAAAAAGCAGCAATCTTAGATCAGAGATTTAAAATGTAGACTATGTACATTTTAAAATAAACCAAATATGATTATCTTAAAATTATCAGTTTTATCAGATTTTGACTTAAATGTAAAACATACAACTAGACCTGAAAACAAAGTGGGGAAACTATTTGATTTTCACCTTCTTTTAAATTTTTATTTGTAACTGACACATATTTATACATATTTATGGGGTAACAATGTGATGTTTCAATGCATTTATACACTGCATTTATATGGAAAACACTAAGAAGGTTATTCAAAAAGTTAAAAATAGAACTACCATATGATCCAGCATACCATTATTGAATATATATTCAAAGGAAGTGAAATCAGTCAAAGGGAGATCTGTACTCCCATGTTTACTGCAGCCCTTTCAAGCTTCTTTTGAAGCTTCTTTTATTCTCCAGTCTTGGAGAATAAAACCATTTACCACAAACCTCTTATTTGAAGAAAAAGTAAAAGAGATAGCTATAGGTACAGATGTGTAAGAACTGCATTCATAATTTATGCTTACTTATTTCTAGTCAAACGGTTTGTACATTAATCAAAGTAAAAATACTTCCATCAAAATGTGTTTAATAAACACTGGTTAAGGTAAACATATATAATAAAAATAGGATGAATTTCCATTGGATATTTTATGAGAAAAGCCACCAAAAGGCACTGAGCTGAAAGGTGTCTGACTTCACTCTGCATGAGTAGTAACCAAGAGCCCACCTACAGTGCTATGGGGTCCTTCTCCTCTTTTCCACTGCTCCCATCTTGATCAGCCCAGGAGAAGGTTATCTGTCATTTGAAGGAGCAACGATGGGGAGGGTAGAGACCATGTTCCACAAAAATAGAAAACTGTCAATTCTAAAAAAGGGGGCCGTGGACCAGAAGTGTATGAGAATGATAACTTGCCAAAAAAAAAAATGAGATGATGTAATCACATCAAGAAGAATAGCCACCAGTTCCTTCAACCGGTTGAAGAGGCAGGCAATGCTAACCTTGAGCGGATTCATTCATTGCCCTCTGTGCAAATATAGAAAGATCAATCATGTGGGATAGAAAATTAAAATTTAATTGCAAATGGCAGTTGTAAAGATATCACTTTGCTATAACGTTGGTAAGAACAGAAACGATACTTTTTCTGATTTTTTTCCCCACAAAATAAGTTTCATATTGCTGTTTCCCCTTTGAAATAGTAACTCTGCCACAGGCAGTATCCTTTGATAAAGATAACAATCAAGTAGTGAGATTTAACACTAAAGCAGTGTTTTAATTAATGTTTTATTGGATGACTCTGTGATCATTATCATTAACTTCAGGCAGCCAAGTATAGAATATTTCCAAAGCCAGATTAAACTGGTTTTAGTTCAACCAATTCTCACACAATGAGAATTGTAGTCAACTAAGCACAGCTATTATGGTCAAGCACTTATTTATTTTGTGTTATTCCAAAATCATCTGTTGAGAAGATAAATTTGCCAATCTGCTTAAATTCCATATTTAACTTAGATCTTTCCCCCAGATTCTGATAGCTAAATAACAGATCTTAAAGATCAGGATTTATAGTTGTAAATATCCTGAAATTTGCAGATCTCTCAATAAAACAAAAATCAAATGAAAACAATGCTAAGCAACTTGCAAAAAGTATGAAAACTGCTGTACTAGAAGACAGAAGACCTGGATTCTAATTTCACCTTTGTAATACAAGAGGCCCTTTTCCCAAGGCCTCGGAGACCTTGGGAAAAGTCAAAGGCTGTGAGCCTCAGCAAACTCACATGTAAAATGAAGGTATGTGAAACTAGATGCCCTCTTTCAATTTCAATTATCTAATTTTACTTAAGCCAAATTTTGAAGTTACAAAATACTACAAAATCCCGTTTATTGTTGGTATCAGTTTGTTCATAAGCACAGACCAACCCTGTTACATCTAGCTTGTCACCAACTAATAATAATCATGGGGGTCTTGGTCAGAGAACAAAATTTGTTCTAACCATAGCTGTTTTGCTTTTTGTGAATTGAAATCTTAGAATCACTTATGCCTCCTTCCTTTCTCTTATTCCCAATAAGCCATCAATGGTAAAGTCTGACTGCTATTTCAACAACCTCCCATATCTGACTACTCACATTCACAGACAGGCCAGAGCACTGGATGCATAAAGGGGAGTAATAAGAAATAGATGAAAAAAGATCCTACTTATTTTTTTGAGACAAGGTCTCACTCTGTCACACAGGCTACAGTTCAATCATAGCTCAGACTCAAACTCCTGAGCACAAACAATCTTCCTGCCTTGGCCTCCCAAACTGATGAGATTACTGGTGTAAGCCTCCACACACAGTCCATATTTACCTTTTTTAACCTCACCTTCCATCACTCCCTTCACAGCTGCCAAACTCATTCTCTCCCAGGGGCACCTCAAGATGCCTCACCCTCTGTATTCCACTAAATCACTAGAATTTCTCCTGTTTCCAGAACTCCCCCTTATGGTGGGCCTTATAAAGCCATACCATGGAAGAACTCCGTGGTCAGAAAGTGATTCATACTTAGTGCATTGGGAGAGTACTCCAACTTTATTAACATGCTTTCTGCTTTTCCAATCCTCAGATTTAGCAGTGCTTCCCAAAAATTATAGCTAGTGACTCAAAAAACACTAGAACTTTTTTTTTTTTTTTTTTTTGTAATTGAGACAGCATCTTGCTCTGTAGCCCAGGCTAGACTACAGTGGCACAATCATAGCTCACTGCAGCCTTGAACTCTGGTATTCAAGGGATCCGCCTGCCTCAGCATCCTGAGTCGCTGGGACTACAGGCATGCACCACCACGCCTGGCTATTTCTTTTTTTTTTTGTAGAGACAGCATTTCAGTATGTTGTCAAGACTGGTCTTGAACTCCTGGGCTCAAGTGATCCTCCTCCCTCAGCCTCACAAAGTGCTGGAGTTACAGGTGTGAGCCACAGTACCCGGCCTTGAACTAACTTTTTTGTGGAACTAACATTTTAAAAACTGCATTTTAAAGGTTTAAATCTCACCATTTATGAAAGTCTTTAAAAATATTCTTTGGTAGAGTTTTAAAATCTTTATAAAGTTCCTCAATATATCTGTTAAGTTTATACAAAATTAAGACATTTGTTGCTCTTGTGAAAGGCTTTTTAAAAAAAATTTTTGGAGGGATGGTCTTGCTATGCTGCCAGGCTGGTTTCGAACTCCTGGCCTCAAGCAATCCTCCAACCTTGGCCTCCCAAAGTGCTGGGATTACAGGCACGAGTCACTGCACCTAGCCTACATTTTCTAATATAATTTCTATTCTTATGGAGGAAAAATTTAACTTTACCTCTTCATCAGATTCTACAGATTAAAAAATTGGGGTAAGAAACAATCAGATGATCTTTTTCAGCTTACATACATAATTCTTCATTGTATCCATCTCATCTAATCCCATTAACCTCTTTAATGGCTTTTTATCATTAAGAGAAGAGCCTATGACATCTCATACTTTTCCTTTTTAAAATTTAGCACAAACAAAATTAAGTCATTATTTGAGCTTTATGAGAATAAGACCAACTCTCTTACTATTGCTTAGCACAGTGCTTGACATTAAGAGGCAGGCACTCAAATGGATGTTTAATGTTTCGTAGTATTTTGTTTTCTTCTCAGTTTCAGCTTATTTCTGGTTAAAGTGATGAAAGCTAATTGTTACCCTTCCCAGATAACTATTAGTTTATTCTTCTCTTGGATTTCATATTTTAATTGCCAATTGTTTTTCTATCTTATCAATGTAATTCTTTTAAGTGAGATAAGGAAACATTTGTTTTAAAATAATGAAACTACATTAGGCAATTACTGAATCTCTATCTCAGGGGCAAAAATTGCCAAAAAAAAAAAATAAATAAAATAAAAGGAGACAACACTTTGAGTTCTAATTTCTGTATTGATTACTAGAATTTATAGGCCTCACAATCATTTAAAAAGATTATAGATTGATCACAGCAATGTACTGAATGCGTATGTGAGCAGTTGAGGGCAACTCAAACTATAGAAAGAAAACTAAATTCGAAGTAATTTGAAAGGCTGGAAGAGTGGGAAAAAAAAGAAGTATTCGACATTTATGTGTTAAAACATTTCAGTGAAATTCAGCTTTTCTCCAGAAGCAATGGAAGAACAAGCTATTATCACTACCTTCTAGTAGGGGACAGTCATATGGAGAAAACACAGATAAGCCTAATTCATGGTGATATGATAAATGAGGTCAGGTGCGGTGGCTCATGCCTGTAATCCAAGGAGTCTGGGAGGCCAAGGAGGTCAGGAGTTTGAGACCAGCCTGGCAAATATGGTGAAACCCCGTCTCTATTAAAAATACAAAAATTAGCTAGGCATGGTAGAACATTAGCTTAGTTAATCCCAGCTAAGTGGGAGGCTGAGGCGGTAGGACTGCTTGAACCTGGGAGGCGGAGGTTGAAGTGAGCCAAGATCATGCTATGCCACTGCACTCCAGCATGGGCAACAGAGCAAGACTCCATCTCAAAAAAATAAGTAATTAAAAAAAAAAGATAAATGAAATAGAAGTAGATCAAGCTAGTATGTGAATATTTAGGAGGGAACTCAATCTTGGACATCAGACAAAGCTCCCAGTGGGTATGATATTTAAAATGTATGAATTAGAACTAGTCATAATTGGGTGCTGTGGCTCACGCCTATAATCCCAGCACTTCGGGAGGCCAAGGCGGGTGGATCACAAGGTCAGGAATTTGACACCAGCCTGGCCAATATGGTGAAACCCTGTCTCTACTAAAAGTACAAAAATTAGCCGGGCGTGTGTGGGTGCCTGTAGTCCCAGCTACTTGGGAGGCTGAGGCAGGAGAATCGCTTGAACCCAGACCCAGGAGGTGGAGGTTGCAGTGAGCCAAGATCACACCACTGCATTCCAGCCTGGGTAACAGAGCAAGACTTAAAAATATATATATATATAATATGTATTACATATTTTATATATATATATGTATTATATATATATAATATATATTACATAATCTCTTTCTCTCTCTCTCTCTAGTCAGTATTACCGAGGAAACTTACTGGTTTCCTCAGTTCACTTCTGTCTTACTTGCACTAACCTTATTTAATTTCCTTTCTCTGTGCTCTGTGTAAACTATCAGACAGAATCCATCATAGTTTCAGGGACTGAAGACTCTCAAGCAGGAAATATTGTCCTTTTCACTATTCTTTGTGGAAATATTCCTGATTATACGGTGTTATCACTCCACACCCCATACAGAAAGAACTCTGAGACAAAGATCTGAGAAAACATTGAAACAGAAGGAAACAAACTCCTGTCTCTCAAAACCAAATTCTAGATTTACTTATACTCTCATAAGAATGTTGTTAAAAAGGCAACAAACCACTATTCCAGTGCTGTTTTCTTTTTTTTACAGCTTCATTAATGCTAGATAAATGGCATATAACTTTCCAAAATTATCCTTAAACTTAACCTAGTTTAGTCTTAATTTTTACCACATGGGAAATGGTTACAACACAAGCTGGTCCCTCCAAAATAAACTCTGTCATTTCAACCTCCTTCCCCCCACCATAAGAACGAGCCCTATGTCTAGGTACTCTCAACATAATATTTCCCACTGAATGTGTGTATGTGTGAAATCTAAATCTCCTGAAGAAATAAAAAGTGGACGGAAGACAGAGGTCTTTTTAATTAAGAGGAGAGAAACTTGAGCACACACAGTAAGATCAGCTCTGTTTGACTCTCTTGAACAAAGACAGAACTGGGTGATATTCATAGCAGTGGACCTGTCATTTCTTGTACAGAATGGTCACTGGAAGAGATTCCAGGTGGCAGCCTAAGGCCAAAGGAGGTGTTATTAGGTCTTCTCTCATCTCAGCCTACAACTCAAGAGATGTGGCATGTAGATTCTGAAGACCTGAACACCGCATTCCAGGCTGGTCCTTTTGTGCTAGGTTTTCTATCAGAAGCCCATCTAGAATATAGGAGTCTGCAAAGGAATACTGGCTATTGTCCAGGGCAAACCCATCTACTACAAAGGTACTAATGTATGGAGTACATTTGGGAACATTTTACCATATCCCCTGAAACAAACAAACAAAAACAACAAAAAACCCACCATGTGACACTTGGCTTGCATACATTATTTTGAAAGTTGCATCCAGCTGTTTTAAGCCTCAATTTTTAAGCATTAATGCTTTTATACTCTGACTATAAACAAATTATGTTAAACAAAATTTATTAACCTAAGGTAATGTATGATCCTCTTCGGTATTTTCCACATTATGTGGACATAAACACATACCTGTTTCCCCAGCAAGGGGATTGGTAGCATTCATCAGATTCTCAAAAGGGTCAGTAGAAGATGCTGACATAGAGCAATCATTCTTTTTTACATGGATATTTTTGAGAGAAGCAATTTAAGGTAAGTATGCATTACCCAAAAATATATACACCAATGCAATGCCGTGAGTTAAAATTAGGATACCTCTTTCTAAAAGGGTTCTCCTCCCCTTTTGTCAAATCCAAGTAGTGTCTGGGCCCAATGCAGAAGCTAATCGGTTAACATTATTGGATTCAGTGACGGTAATAAAGTATACTTGGAAAATACTTTTCATTTTGTTTTACATTTGTGTGTTCTCTCTTAGTAAGCTAACCTGCACCATCAGCAAACTGGAGGGCTAAGTTTATGTAAAAAATCACAAAAATTTTACCCTTGATGAAAATATGAAAAATAGAATAGAACCCAGATTAAACCTTACTCCCAAAATAACATATGTCAGCTAAAAGCAATGAAAATACTGTGGTCAGTTAAAAGAAGCTGAAATTTTGTACAATTATGAAAATGAAAAAACAGCATTTCAGCTTTAAAGTTTGAGTTTTCACACCACCACTATATTTTTAGTCTGAAATTTTAATATTTTGAGACAATTACACTCGTATCTGTGATGATATTTAATTTCTGACTTCCAGGCAGCTGGCTTATCCCTTGTCATTAAATGGAAGGCAATTACAATGTCATCTTTAGCTCAGTTCTAGCTGAGGAATTCAAATGAAAAGTCAGAAACAAGTTACTTCCCAGTAAATAAATCACCAAGCGATTTAGCAAGTTTAGTCAATCAGCTCAGCATCTGCGGGGGTCAGAGGCGTGTGGGAAGTTTGGGAGTGTCAGCACACACATGAGTGTACATACACACACAACAGAAACAAAATAACACTACAATAATTAAACTGTATGTGATCAAAACACTACAAACAGAATATTTCTTTTGCCTTCTCTATGTCTCTTTTCATTTTACTCATGCTTTCCTTACCACTAGTGACTATTACCTTTCTTCAGAGATTTAGCTATTTACTTCCCCATGAGCCCTGCCTTCTCTTTCTACCCCAATCCCTGTATTTCCATGGCTTTCCAGTTAATGAAGTATCTCAGGAAACTGAGAAACCTAGAAGTATATCTTAGGGGAAGGTCTAAAAAACTATAATTAAAATTCTCAAAATACTGAGAAAACTCGACATATTCACATTTTTAAATACAAAATAATTTTAAAGAAGTTTTTATGAAATCTCACATTTCATTATAATAACTAATAACAAATCTAAGTAGTTTTGCATATTCTTCCATTTAAATCCCACAATCACCTTAACATCTCATAATACTGAGGGAGATACTAAGGCCCAGAGGGTGAAACTATGCCCAATATTACACAACAAAATAATAAATCATACAAGCAATCCACCCAAAATTGTTTTTCTTTTTTATTTATTGATACACCATAGTTGTATGTATTTTTGGGGGTACATGTGATATTTTAACACATGTATATGATGTATAATGATAAAATCAGGGTAACTGGAATATCCATCACCTCAAACATTTATATTTTCTTTGTGCTGGGCACATTACAATTCTTCTCTTCTAGGTATTTTGAAATACACAATAATTATTAACTATCATTTCCTACTAGACTACTGAATGATAGAACTGATTCCTTCCAACTTTATTTTTGTACCCACCACCCAAAATATGAACCTCAAGAAAAAAAAAAAACCTTCAAAATATTAAGACAACAGAAACCAACTTAAATTTTAATGGTAAATATTTAGCAATATTAAAGAACGGAAACATATATAACTGATTGGCGTAGTATCCCTCTCACATGACAGATGACAAGAAGCTTACTGCAAAATCTGAGGCCCAACCGTGTATGAGCCTTAGGGTCTGATTCTTTCTTATATCCCATCTTGACTACTTCCTGAAACTGATAATTTTACTGTCCCTGGACTTATTATAAACCTTCTCTTCAAGTCCTGTGATGTCCAGAAGTCTTTGAATGAGTAAAACTCAGGAATCCAGTGAAGAAAAGAACAGAAAGTTATTTCTAGCTTCTCAGTTAATAGTCCTCATGATGTCACTTTTATAACTGAGCCTCACCACAAAGGATTATATAATAGATTCAGGTAATACTGCAAACAACTGTATTTTAAAAACTTAGATCTTTGATTTTTTGATACTATAACATCTGAAGATTAAAAAAAAAATACTACAGTCCGGTCACAGTGGCTCACGCCTTTGTGAGGCACTTTGGACGCCGAGGCGGGCAGATCACGAGGTCAGGAGATCGAGACCATCCGGACCAACATGGTGAAACCCCGTGTCTATTGCAAAATACAAAAATTAGCCAGGTGTGGTGCCGTGCACCTGTAGTCCCAACTACGTGGGAGTCTGAGGCAGGAGAATCACTTGAACCTAGGAATCAGAGGTTGCAGTGAGCCAAGATTTGTGCCACTGCACTCCAGTCTGGTGACACAGCGAGACTCTGTCTCAAAAAAAAAAAAAAAATTACTCCATACTTGCAAAAGCAATATAGTTTATGCAAAAACACTGTCGATATGTGAAAATGTCTGACCAAAAGTTGTCAAGACCAAACGTTTCTTGCCGTGCAACTATGAAAAGCAAGTATTTCTTGGATTCAGACTATGAACAAGTAATGACATTTCTGCAAGGAAGACTCAAATCTTTGTGTCAAACAGCACTTAAGGTGTACATACAGAAATCAAACATTTATGATAATACGTGAAGTAGAAACAATTTTAGAAAAAATTTTCACAGATCACTTAGAGAAAAAGAAAAACTCATTGTTACCTTTTCCTATCTGAGTTTTTAAGTTAGAGATTTTTTAAAAAACTGTAAACCAAAACAGCATTTATATATTACTGCTTTATATAATTTATATATTTATAAATTATTTTCAAAATAAACAATCTGTTTTACTTAAAACCAGTTGTAGCAATCACTGCATCTAGTAAATACTAGCACTTTATAAGGAATTTGCTATTTCTTATAAAGAGGCAAAGACAAAAAAGAAATCAGTGTTTTTGAGAATTAAAGTATTTTTCTATAAGCACCAAACAATAGCCAATTTAAAGATCTGACACAAAGACAATAAAAATTATATTGTCAAATAGACAATCCAAAAAACTGAAATATGCTAGCAATGTTATTATAATTGACCAGATTATAAACCTCAATTACCTTCAGTATATAAAACATTTTTAGGTGCTAAGCCCAGGAATAATGCCTGGAATTCTGCCAATAATATTCCTTCTAAACACAATGGCAAAGCCTCTGTGTGACACAGCAGTACATTCAACTTTCTTACAATTTCATGTTCCCCCATCTTTTGCAGAATATGAATGAGAAATAACCTTTCTCTTAGAGATTCTATTAAGTTTTATGAAATAAACCAACACAAAATGGGTAGCAAACCAACTGAAGCAAAACTTTGGTTTTTATGGTTCTATAACTAGAAAATAAACTTAGTAACTGATGAGAGTGACAGCTCAAAAAATGAAAATTGCTAGACTGACCTTCATGTGGTTAGAGTCATATTTAACAAACTTGAGTCCTCTCTGCCTATGTCTGCCTTTCACTCTAAACTCCCTCTCACACCCCTACCCCTTCTGCACACAGCTGCTCTTCTTGAAGTGAATGCTTTATATTGTAAATCCAAATAGTGTAACTTTATTTTGCTGTAATTTTTATAATTTCTATCAAATACAAGTTTTTGGCTACACCTTACAAACCTGAAAATCTAAGAAATGCCAGTCTTTTAAAGTTCAGCATCATGTAGGTCTACGTAAAATACTTTTTTAATCTTTAAAGACTATTTTATAAATTTTCATCTATTATTAGAAATCTCTTTAATACAAATATTATATACATAGTATTTTTAAAAAGGATCAACAAAGGGCACAAAAGCATAAGATATATTTTCAGTTCTTCTCAAAGAAAATAAATTTCTCTCCTACCTACCAGAAATGCTAACATTGATTGCTAAGACTTCCTAATGACAGGTACTTTTTGAAAAGAACAACAAAACTCATCCTATTCCAAACTATACAGTTTGTAGAGATAACAAAGCCCTAATATTAACTTTGAGCTTATACTAACTTTACTCATCAGACATAAATCACTGAGTAAATTAAAATCCACTTAGCCAGCGATGTAAAACAAAAAAGCAAAAGAAAAACTGGTTATTAGCTCAACATGGATTGTTCATAAAACGGGCAATATGCTAATTAGTCTGCTCTGCTTTAATTAAAACAATCATTAGCTAAATCACATATGTAAACTTTAATTTCACAGTATTTGAGAAAGATACAGAAAGACCTTTTATCTAAAACATTTTAAAACTTTCCTATAATCTGTTGGACAGACCAATTTTCCATATCCTATATAAACAAATGATAACCTATATTCTGCTCAATTACCACATACATTGTGTTAGTGTAGTTTAATAAGACCTGACTATATTAGAAGTATTAACTAAGTCATATAAGCAATTATTACATTTAGGAGGCCTACTTAAATTTTAAAACACTAGCTTAACCTTGTATGTCGCCTTCAAATTCCTTTATTTCTCAGTTTTCTATATGGATGTTTAATAGAACACTACACTCACTTTGCAGTTGAATTATGACTCTTTATCTGAACTGCGCAGAACTAGTCAATCAATTAAATAATTAAGAGATTGCACAATTTGAGGCAGCATTTTCAGAAATGCTTTATAAAAACATTTTAGCACACCAATTCCTTAAACCATGTCAAAAATTTCACTTAGCTAAATTCTGACAATCTTTGTCAAATTCAGAAACAGTAAGGTCAAATAAAAATATGTAGCTTATTTAAAACACATCTGTCTTAACAGCTTTAAGTTAAAAAATACCTCCTGCCCCCACATACAGTTAATGCTTCTGGCTAATGCACATTCTCTTCCCTGTATTCTCATCATTTCGATCACATTTTTTCTCCATTAAAGTGAGCACATTGTATTTGGTTTCTTTTCTTTCTACTCATTGTTCAGTTCAGCATTTTAATAATCTTTTCAGTACTGCTGTTCAAAGAAAGCAGGATATATGAAGCTAAAGAAAATTCTCTAAGTTCAATGGTTTTCAAAGTGAGCTAATTTTCCCAGACCTATTTATTAAAAATCCATGCAAATCAAGCACCACAACCAACTGGTAAACAGCTACAGAAAATTGGAAGCTTAAAAATAAAGCCGTTAAAAACACTTCACTACACACCTTCTCTGTGAAGCCCTTTGTTTCCACTGAAAACCATACTGGAATCCTTGTATAAAAGAAGTTGCCTTCTGGCTATCAATAGCTATACTGTCAGTAACTGAGGGATCCAGATGTCTGCAGCAGTTAAAACAAATGTTCAGCGTTGGGTGCTGATTTCGCTTCCCTCCGTGTAAGGTTTTTCACAAAGGCAGCAGAGTAAGAGTGCACATAGCAACAGCACTCACAGCTGATTGGACGGAGGGTGTGCTCAACCTCCACTGCTCGCTAGGTCCACTACAGCTTCCTGTCTACTTGGCAGCACTGTCATGTTTTCTTTGCTCCTCTTACGAACTCAGCTGTGTTTAGGCAACTTGAAAGGAAAGAATAGTAGACTGATAATGGCAAAGTATTCTAGCGTAAGCCCCTGAAATGCCTCTCTTTAGCTGCTTTTAAAACACAGAGGAATTCCTAAGACAAAAATTTATTTCAGTTAGTGATTCACCTAAAACCGAAGACAAAGAAGGGTTGTGGAGGGAATCAATTACTGCACATTTGAATTAAATCAGGTTCTACCCAGTGAAACTCTCTGAAAAATGTGTAAATACAATCAGAATAAAGCATCAACCTTCATATACCTAGAACTATAAAGTATTTTACAACTAACTTTAATTCCTAGAAAAACACAACCTGTTACATATTTAAAATGGGATAGGTCCTGAAATGGTCTCTCCTCAAATGCATATAGTGCCTTTTAAGAGAGCTAAGGAAAACAGGTTACCAGACTGACTAGAAAACGATTCAGAAAGGAAAAATTATCAGTTCCTTAGGAATCTCTGACAATACAAGATTTAACTAGATATTTACAATAAAATGTCTTTTGATACATAGAACAATGATATTTAGCTTAAATTCATTTACTTTTCCTCATTATAAAATTACCCAGAGATATAAAATTATAGACTTTTTTCAGGTTTCAAGTACTGGGCTTCAGTTTACCAGTTAATACTGTCTCTACAAACTTTAGTAGCAAAAATCCCTCCCCAGCTTACAAAGTTGTTTGGGAGAGTCAATGAAGGTAGTGGGGGATGAAGAGATGTGATGAATTAGAAAATTTTCTCATTTTAGTAATATTTCCCCCGAATGTTCCATCAACTAGGAAGATGGTTTTCAAACATTTAAAGCAATGGAACCCCTTATTTGCTTTCTTCCTATAAAATGCATTATCAGTGGTGGCTCTAGGATTTCTACGCAGGAAAGGTTTGTGGGAGTAGGCTGACGCTGCAGCATAAGCAAGCTGTTTATTACTCAGAGCTTTATCTTGAGTGTCTTGGGGTTAGGGAGTGGATGCTGATGGAAATTCTGGAGTTACTAAAGTGACCCATGAGCACTATGAGACTATTTTTAAGTAAGAAGCCACAAACAGCACGCAATTTCCTAACAGCCCCAGAACCTACAAGATTCCTACCCCTGAAGAAGCTTCTAGGATTCCTGGAGTTCTATAGTTACACAAGAAATACAACCTGGAAGAGTTTTATTGCTTTAAAGAAATCTCATTACTTTAAAAGAAGAATCCGATCACTGGCTCCACATTTAGCCAGAGGGAGAACTGCTAAGCCCCCTGAGAAATAACAATTCGTGTTTGGAAACACAGTAAGCCTGAGGTAAGTATCCCAGAGAAAGAATGGCATGGTAGAGAGAGCAAGGGTTTTGGAGGTAGGCCAACCTGTGTTCAAAACATGAATCTAACATTTACTAACAGTGAGACCACGTATAAGATTATTAAACCACTATGAGCTTCAGTTTCCTCATCTGTACAAATTCCTAATCCAAGACCAGTAACAAGACTCGTCAATGTACCTTTTCCTTAATAATTAGCTCATAGAATGTAGATTGTTTATAAATGACTGGTTTAATGACAGTCTCCTACATCATACTATAAGTGCTTTAAAGGTAGGTACTAAGTCTACTTAATTGTTTACCTAGCACCAGTCCTGATTTGTATCTTATACAGTATTTGATTTGATTTCACAATTGTGGGAGGTGACTAGCACAAGTAGAACATCTTATTTGACCATCTTCATTGTTCTAATAAGAAAGTTAGATCTAAAATTTACAAGTCACAACTAGAAGTTAAAGAAATCAAATTAAAAAAATTTTTGGATTAATAAATTTATATTACAAAATTAACCTTTTCCTATCTCCTACAATATATAGTCCCAAGGTTGTTTTGGAATATTTCCTTTCAGTTATAATCATTAAACTTTAAAATTAAAGGCGAGTGATAGCATATATCTATGATATAAAACTATTGACTGATGTCATCTAAAAAGAACTTATAGAAAAAGCATTAAATGTATTTAGTCACAACATGCAATTATAAATGGTAAAAGACACTCCAAGTAGATGTGCCATCTTAAAAACTTAAATTCAAGTGAGACAGAATTTTATTTAGTGAAATGCTCCCCTCTGTGCTGCTAGTTTTCCAATAAATTTCAGAACAGCATTTCATATATTTTCGAAAAAATCTTGCTTTTCCCCAATTTGCTCATCCTGATACACAAAACCAAATAATGGGTATGCTATAAAATGATGGCACATTATCTACTTTGTAAATCTCAAGGATACAAACTAAGAATCTGAATAACATGAAATTCTACACAAGTGCTGGTCCCAGATTCTCAATTCTCAATCTCCAACCACGACAAGCCTCCTTTCCCCGCCGGAACCCACCTAGCGTGGTTGTTAAGTATATTCTCTAAATGGACCAGTTCAGGAAATGTATTATGCTCCTGAAAGGAAACATATACAATAGTAGATCTTTTACAAAAGTTTTTAAAACTATATATTCCAAATATAAAACGGAAAAATTTCAAATAACTATTTCAGATCATCTATGCTTTCTGTTAGCAGAAATAACTGAGATCTACTGATAGTAAGACACTTTAAGAGATAATCATGCCATATTTGAGACTTTCTAAACAAAAAAAATATATTGCGGGTAGAAAAAAGAACCCTTCACAAAGGTAATGATTAAATAGTTACTATACATATATGTATGTTAAATAATTATTACATATTTTATATATTATATATATATATATATATATATTAGCCACTACCTACCGGCCCATGGGCCAGGCATGATGCTAATAACTTTACATACTCTTCTTGGATCCTCGGGTAGTTGTTACGCTCACAGATGAGGAAACTGGCTTATTACTTACCCAAGTAACCACAACCAAGTGGGTAAAGCCAGGATTCAAACTTATGTCTTCCTGAATCTAATATGTGTGCTCTTAAACACTAGTATCCTTTCCTTAACAATTTTTTCTTACATATGTTTCCATAAGGCAAATATAGCATTACACAAAAAGTTTAAAAACAGAAACCTCATTTCAGCATTTTCCATTTATTATTTATTCAATAACCACAACTACAGCCTCATTATACCTCAAGATTGCCATTAATACACTGCTTATAACACAGAAAAATAGGATTTGACTGCTAAACAGCCCAGTTGTAGCTGTAGTGTGATCACAAAGACAAAATAAAAGGTTTAATCTGTAAAACTTCACTACTTCATGATCACAGATCATCTAATGCAGAGAAAGTGAAAGGAGGTCAAAAAGGACACTGAACTAGGGAACACAGATGTGGGTTCTGGCCCAAATCCTACCTCTGATCTTAAGCACTTCTTTGAAATTCCTCATTCTTTGTCTGCAATGTTGGTATGTTGTAAGGATCAAATAGGACAGGATAAAATTATTTTGAAAGTAGCAATGTTAAGCACAATTATTGGCATAAAAGAGGTTTTTAATACCTATTTTTAGACTGTATTCTAGCCTGGGCAATAAAACAAGAATCCCGTTCTCTCTCCCTTTCTCTTCCTCTTTCTTTCTCTCTTTCATTCTTTTTTTTTCTTTCTTTTGCTGTTTCTTTCTTTCTCCTTTTCTATCTAAAAAAAAAAAGAAAGTAGCAATGTGCTACATAAATGGGATACTTCTATCCCTAATAATCTTTGAAGGATAGAGGAAAATGTTCAGATGCGGCAGTTTAAACATGTTTTATAAAATCCAACCTCATTATTGGAAAGACCCCTTAAAGCAGCAAGACATAATGGAGGAAAGCCACAAATTCAAGCTCTTTCCACTTACAGGATGTGTTACCAAATTATTTAACCTGTCTGAATCTATTTCTTTATTTGTAAAGTGGGAATAATCATTTCTCTAAGTGCTATAAACCACCTAGGTCAGTACTTGGCTCTGAATTTTAAGTTTCCTCTTTCCCTTTGCAGACACTAGGTCTACACGATGTGACCATATGTCTGCATACACACATACACAAATAATGGCACTACATTAGCATACATTAGTCATATACTGTATTAATAACAATGGGAATGACACAAATCTTGACTGAAGAGAGATTTCCATGACGTTGATTTTTTAAAAAGTTTCTTAAATAAAGTCACATCTAACAACACATTTAACAGCTGAATAATTTGTAATGAAGACTGAACAATAGTTAAAATTTACCATTATTAACAGTTGTGGATAGAGAAATTGATGATCTAATTAAATCAGTTTTTAATAACAAAATGTGATGTTAGTTCAGGGATAAATTAAGCCATACATTATATTGACTTCTACTTACAGGATATTCCTAGCAATCATATTTGCTGCAATGATTATCCACTGACTTGCATTCATAATAAGGTACAAACAAACCAAATGGCCAAAAAGCAATGCAAATATACTGTTTTAAGAGTTAAACACATTCTTAAAATTAAAATATTAAGAAATACCTAAAAGACTTAATTGGAGCTCTCATCTTTAAAAAAATTTTTTGGGTTATGATGACCTAGATTTGTTCCAGGAGCAGAGCCTTGTTTACAAAAATCTAAGATCTTGAAAGAAGAAAATGTTCTGGCCTGTTTTTTTGGCATCATTCATACTACATTGTTTAAAATGAGCTAGAACAGGGGTTATTTATAAGCTAAGCTACTGGACAAACACTTTGTCTAATAATATCTTGTACACACATTAGTCAGATTTTAAAAGAATCAAGATCAGGTATTAAGAATTTGGTTTTAATATCCTATACACTTTGTAAATGAATATCATCATTATTATACAAAACGTGTGCAAAGGTGCATAT